>LOND01028993.1:0-10038 GCA_014220965.1 Paragonimus kellicotti
CAGATGTGTGGAGAGTCAGATGAGCTGTCGACTGTTAGTTCTCAATGCGTTAAAATTTTGGGTGGGCTATTTGCGAATGGAATCGCAAAGCGTACCACAGAGAAAAGACTGTTAAAGGCCGGAGAAATGTTAGCATACCATCGACGCCACAGAGATGCCAATCCAAATTTCGATGGAATACATGCGCATCGATGAAGTTAAATTCACCTGACAGCATTCTCCCTGAAGGTCTAGTGATATGGAATAACAGGGATCCACGACAGATCCTTTCTTGACTACTCCACTGCCTTCATTAGACAATAAACGCAAGAGCATCGTTACTGTTTCCTGACCACAACAATGCGTTCAAGTGGATCAATGAAGAGATTCTGATTCGTCTCCTCAAGAGGTACGTTATTCAGCCATCTCTCACCATGTTGTTCGATTAACTTTTGAATCGTTTCTGGCTTATATACTCAAATGGTCAAACTTTTCTACTAGTCATGAGCCTGGGCGTTCTGTATAGTGGTCATTTTGTTTTACACATTCTCTTTTTATTTTTATGTAAACCTCATTTCGCTAGTAAGATTTCGTTCTTTTAAAGCGTGTCATCATGATCAGACAAGAAGCAGACACGGTCATAAGATTGTATGTTGCACTGCTGACCGTGTAGGAGTGCTTGAGTATTAAGTCAGAGTCCTTTGAGCATACAGGATAACTGGTTTTATAGTGGCGGCACTGTCGTCATCCGACTAAGAGAGATAGGAGTTGGAACACGTAAACTCAAATAAAAGTCGCTCCGAATGTCCAGCAGTTGATCGTGACCGCTGGCGTATTATCCACCGCGATCGCAAAACAGTTTGGCATCATTCAAAACCCTATACAGCTTCCAATACATGTAAAGCTCATAGTAGTGATCATTGCCTTATTCACTGCGCCCTCGGGCTAGGCAAGCCCCTCAAGTTCAAATGAGTCAGACTTTTGAGTCATTGGCTCCGGGTAATGTCCCCCAAGAAAACCCGGTATTCTGTTGTCCCATGCGTCAGACTTTTGAGTCAGCAACTTGGAGAGTAGCCACCCATTAAGTGAATCCTCGTTTCGCTGTATAAACGATCTGGAAGCACCACAAGTTACAGCTGTTTTGTCAAAACAATCCATTCGTTTTCACCTTCTTCCGGTTCTACTTCTAATAGCCTTCTACTCAAACCAAGATAACCGGTAAACATTGCGACCTACAGCATTCACATTCTTCGACAAATAGGACAGCAAGCTGCTCTGGCGAGCACTCTCTCGAGACAGGAACCAAGTGTGTGCTGTCTGAGAAACGCGCCTATACGATCGTAGCATTGTCCTTCACTTGAATTTGTTACTGAATAACGCTATAGATCAACGGTCCTATCCAAGAGCCTCTTATGACCATAAAGGCGGGTCTCCCAGCCAAGCTGGAGTGGAGATTGCACTGAGGTCTAACGCAAAGCAGAGCCTCTTTGATTGGATCCCACTGAATTATCATCAATGTGTCGTCAGATCGAGCACTTCAGTCAAAGTCGATTGACAAAGATCCGACGAAAGCTTCTAATTGTTGGGAGAAGTGGTGATACTGTTTATAACTCGGGCTGATGATTCAAGTATTCGGATGTTCCCCAAAACATAGCATTTAGAGTGCAAGCAGTTAATCATCAAACGAGATGACATCATCAGTGCATATGTCTTTGAGCGTGGAGCTCTTAGAACCTCTTGTGAAGAGGTCTACTCTGAAGGAACATTGTCGATATGACAAAAGTGAAGCTCAGCTGATTCTACAGAGATGAACAAACGTTGGTTGATCCCCTTGAGTTCAAATACGAGAAGGACCGATGTGAACTGAAGGACAAACGTACTCAGTCTGCGCAACAACCGTGAGGCTTAATTCTTTGAGCAAGCCAGAGAGAAAGAGAACATAATTTTATCACAGAAAAACCGGAAGCCGTTTTCCCTGAATCGTGGTTACACTGACCATCAACAATGTGTTACTGATACTACACGTGGAAAATCGTAGGAAACGAACTATTGGTCATCATCTCATCATCATCATCATATCAGCCATGAGCCTGACCAAAGGTACTGTGGCTCGGGCTGCCGCTCACCTCAACAGTGACGTGGAATATCCTAGAAGAAAACGTTACTAAGAAGGTTGAAAATTAATAGAAGTCTAAGCGAAAGAACTAGAAATGGTATGGATGCTCTCAACAGAAGACGAACGCCGTATCCCCATTCACTGTTTCAAAATGCTCCTAGTGGGGTCCTTCAAATCAACTCAATGATTCGGTATGAGTGAGTGGGAAGTTACCTGCCCTCGCAACAAATGTGAACGCGTTACCGTGACTCATTTCACATTCTTGCCACAACCATCTGGCTGAAATGCCGAAAGCTGGGCTTGTTCTCATGCCACATTTCACTGCACCAAAACAGTTTATCTTATTTGCTTTCTGACTGTTAAACGATTTCTTACTTGGCGACCTCCTAGGCTTACTTACGGATACACACCAGAAATTAGCTTCAACCGACCCTCGCGAGTGAGGTCATAAGCAATAGGATAGAGCACCAAACATAAAGACTATCCCCTTTGCCTGAAGGCAACAAATCCCTACTGGTTCTCCCCGGACATCACTTAAGCTTATCGTCTTCAATGTTCAAACACCTATTCAGACAGGTCAGCATACAGCTACTGCATGCACACTGGAGATCCTCGTCATCAATATCTGCTTCAGGGTTCTTTGGCAGTGTAATGTCTTCAATCGTCGTCGGCTGCTTCACGTCGTACGTACAATGTGTACCTGTCTGAAAGCCTTACGACATAGGCCACTGACCAAGTCAGCGCTGGAATTGTCATGGTTGCAAACGCAGAAAAGGCGCTGCCTGCCTGGACACTCGTCAACAGCCACTCTTGTGCCGTCAGACTCAGGGATGTTGTTAGAGCATTGAGAGATGTGCATTACAAAGGCTATCCGTTTGTAACTGCGGCATACGCTCCCGTGGTTCAGCCCAATCAGCCTTATGCACAGAGCACGGGTCACGGACACCGCATTATTGGCTGAGAGCTTGATCGCTCAAATAGGCAAGCTAGATGCTGAAGAAAGTGACCTGGGTGTCAGCACTCCCATGGTTTTTGTCGGGCAGACAACAATAAACGTTTGTTGCAGCTTTGTGCTGATGCTAACCATGCTAAATAAGTCTTTTTCGTACCGGGCATTGCACAGAAAGTCCACTAATCGCTGGGTAATCTCGCGAAATGGTCAAGCAGTGACGTGATCACGAAATACAAAGGCCTTGACTGTTAAACTGGGAAAAATGAGTCCGTGTCGCCTGTCCGGTTGAGTCCGCATTATCAATCAATTCGCAAGCTAGAAAAGCTGTCCGATATACTGATTTGCCACAACCAATAGAATGCCTGCATTCATATCATTTCTAGTTCGTCCGCTTAGCATTGTTTTATCAAGTTTTATCCTCCGTGGTAACCTTTATTCTTCTGGGGTATTCCACTTCACTGTTGTAATAAACGGTAACTTCTGGTCAGGCGCACGACCGTTATGAGTGACTGTGCTGATAGCGGCCTGGTTCTAGAAAGTACTGACTTTTGACGCTCTAGGTTCCAATGCGCCACCTGGCGACTCCTATCACCAAGTAAATCGTGGACACAGAATGATCACAGACGTGGCTGGTTTCACGACGGTTCACGGTCCAGAGAACACTTCTGGATTTCTATCACAGCACTAACGAGTGCCAACATCATCCTCAGTTTCGGTATGAAGCCACCTCGTTGTCAGAGGAAAAAATGACTAACCTGCATTAGCAGACACAGGCGCCCCATACCTACTAGAGCGCACATGCAACCTATTATGGAACCCTACCTACCGGACGTCAATGAAGTAAATGTGGTACTGCCTTTCGTTCAGTTGTCACCCGCAGGACTTCTGTACGGTGACTCGAAGTTTCCGTCACTCGCCATCACATTTCAAACAGTAGCCAGTATCCTTCAGTTCGTAATGCTGCTCCGAAAACAACTACGACAGTTACGAGGCCCAATGAACACAACGTACTATCGAAATGGGACGAGCCACCGCCACCAGGGAGTCTCGAAAGCATTATTTAAACTCAGCAACAGTTAGCTGGAGGCTGAGTTTAAACGAGATAACCTGCGAAGCCACTGGTGAACTCATTCACAATCTGCAAACACACTTTGGACGCCGTGCTGATAAGTTCCAACGCTAGTGCACATGATCACCCAGGCCATCCTGCACTGACTGGTCTACTGGCGTTCCCACGTCCCACGGAAACGGAAGTATCACTTGAGGTTACGTTCTTGAAAGGTTACAAGACACTCAGCTTAGATGAATGCCATGCTGCCTTTTTTTAAAGACGGGAGGATAGCCTTGATCAAATAGATGACGGCTCTGCTCGGGAAAATCCGAGTTGATGAAGTCATTTCGAACAACCGGGGTTTGGCGAACACAAACCACATTTTCCGAAAGGATTAGCCTGATTCCTACTGCGTGGAAGCCGCCTGCAGTCATTGTAACTCGTAGACTACGCGCAACGGGTAAAACAAATCCGTAAGTTGTAACTTGAATTTCGACGCGATTGCAATTACACTGATTTCGTTTATACATTCCCCAAGGAACTTAAATGCGCACAATCATATAGTCGAGGATTTCGTGCGACTTGAGGGTTGCGTCACCGCTGGTAAAACGTCTGGTGGAATCCCAAATCGTATAAGTGGAGGTCGGATAGCGTTGAAGAAATTACACCGTCTGTGGCGCTGACATGGTCTGTCCTTCAGTGAACCGATGAGTGTACGATACTTCTGTATAAGTGCTAGGTTCACCGCTTAAGTAGAATGATGGTAGATCAATAAAGGGATTTACTGCAACAACATACGACATATATATGGCAATCAGTTCGGTGTAAGACAGTACGCGCTAGGCGAACAAGAGACGCGTGGGCGATTAGTTCCAGCGATCGATAAGATAGCCAATTCAAGCGGTTATCGACTGGTCAGTAGACATGCATATGACAGGTGGAACAATTGATCACACAGCACTAACGTATATCTCTTCATCTGTTACTTGAGAATGTCTATGGGAATGCGACAGCCGCGATCAATCGTGGGTGATGTTCAATTTATAGGAGTGTCGACCACAACATTCGTGATCATAATTCGTACGTTTAATAGCCGTGGTTATCGGAATTTGATTTTGGATGGGGAAAATGACTGGACGATCACTGAACGCACGACACTCTCGCTGTCATCCTTGACTTGATAGACCCACCATTCACTGAGGCTATTATGCAGTTGACACATCCGATAAGCATGACGATCCTCACCGGCTCATCGACCGGTCAAACCGTTCAGGAATTCGTACGAACGTGAACATCGGGGTCAAGCAGGATGACCGAATATGACCAGGAGAATGACTCTTGAATTTCAGTCAGACAGCAATGCGAAGGACTGGGCACAGACAGATCTAACGAAACAGCCGAGAAGTCAATTCATCACCTGATTGAACGAACTATGAACCTCACTGTCGAAGAAATGGGCCCAGTGGTTCAGTTTCAGTAGGCAATAATGTAGCCAACATGCGCACCAGATGCAAGGGCAACTACATCTCTGACGCAAAATGCAGACTTTTGAGGTGAGAGAAGGTTGATGTATGAGAGCGACAAGGAACGGTGTGAATATTAGGATGGCTTGCAGTTAGTTGCCTGTATACAGATGTTATCACGAATACACCAAAAGCTCTTAGGGGTTCGAGGAAACCAATTTTGACTGGTGAACAGACTGATCAATGACTGCACTGAACAACTGATGCTCTAACAGTGATTGAGGCAATTGTGACTACGACTGAAACTGTATTCCGAGAGATGAGCCCGCATCCGCAAATGCGGTTGGATCCTCTTAGACCAAGTGGTCCGAGCGGTACATTGAGTGGGAAAGAACGGAGAATTCCCGTGTTGGAACGTATGGTGATGAGGTGATATAAGTGAGGTCCTTACCTCAAAGTGACCAATTGTACGCTCATTCTCTAGGGTGGTATTCACAAGATCGCGATGGTCATAGCTATGTATCACTAAATTCTTTCACCCGAGCGTAACGTGCAGTCGCCGTTCGCTAGCCCGACTTAGCTGCGGCATGTCCTCTTACTGGAAGTCGGGTTTGGTATTCCTAAGCCTACCGTATATTGCTAATTTCCTACGAACTATTGACGTTGGTCTCTGGCTGCACTTATTCGCGTCTCTACACTCACAGACACGGTACTGGCACTGTGATATTTTTAGATTCACTCTCAGCTTCGGTTACAAGGTTTAGCAAAGTCAAGTCCTGACGCACCTAATGTTGGGCTAAATAACTAGGCCGCGAGCTCAGTTTGTCAAGTCCTCGTTTTGGCGCTGTTGAGCTTTGTATTCTTTTTTAGAGTTTTGACTAAGCTGTGGAAGGAACTACTATTACACTGTTCGCAAAAGCAGGACAACGAAGGTCACATTTGGCCGATGAAACGGACTGGTATTTTCGAAGGTCACAAGGCAACGGTTGAAAAAGCGAATGGGTTTGGGCTAAAACAGCGTTGAATCTCCGTTATTTGTTCATATCGTAGTACATGGTCTAATCATCTAAGTCTGTGCAAATGTAGCGACTGAACAAGAGAACTCGTTTGACAATCAGTGCCAAACACCCGCTTCCTAACCTCCTCGTTGCTTACTCGCTGGTGCCACCCGATACGAGCGATCGAACGCAGACATCGGTGGTCAAATACCTGAAGACGGTTCACGAGCCTGAGATCGAAAAGGCAATTAGGCACCAGTATCGACCACTGAAGTACTTTTGCTGCTAAATATGACGATTTTAGACGCGCTTCCAAGTCAACAGTGTAGCAACACACAGAAGTGTCTAGGATGTTCGAATTCAGTTAAAAAATGTGGAGCATCTACAAATGTTATCTTTACCAGCTAATTACGAGAATCACATCAGTTGCCCAGCGAACTCATGAATCCCATTTGTTTGTGGACTAACCGAATCAATTAGGATTGACCAAATGCCAAGCGTACACAAACATTCAGTCATCATCGAAGGAACTCTCATACTGATCACTAAACAAACCGAGCCCTAAATAACAATGAAGGGCTTGCGGATGGTTCACGTTGTATTGATATGAGCACGGACAAGCAAAAGCGCAAATACAATGTCCCATAATCACTGGTATCACCACACCAGTGAGCAAATATTGACAGATAGAAATCATCCACAACAAGACAGTAGCCCTCATTTACCGTCAGCAGAATTTCTATGGTAAATCCATTGGCGATTGCGGTCATAAACAGGAACTACGTCTGAGAAATCTCTGAAGCTTAAACATCACAAATTTACAGGAAGGTTCAACCATGGAGTTCACATGAAAAGAGTACCACTAGACGAGTTTCTTTGGAGGGTGAAAAGGTTGATTAAATGTAAGTGAAAACGCTCAAACAGACAAACAAACCAGTAGAAAGGTTGTGGACGTGTTCCTCCTCCAAAGTTTGTGTGCTTCTCGGACAGGATGCATCCAGAACAGCCGAGTGTTCCGCGTTAGACAAATCCGCCGTCAACTTTATGACCTCAGGATCACATTGAGCACATACTTCTAGCCCACGGTGAATGTGTACAAGCAAACGTGAAGAGCCGATCCGGACCACATCACCGTGACTAAGTAAGAACGGTGTTTGCTGGTGGGAATATAGAATGTGAAATAAACGTTTGAAGCGTTACATCGGAAACTGCTGATAGTGGACATGTCCATGCTATGGTAACAAACTGTGGGACGATAAACGATGGAAATCTGTTGCCAGCGAGCTCTAATGCTTCAACTACGATTCACGAACGAATATCCAAATGGGCCTAATGTTAAAGAATAGAAGCAGATGACCTATATAGGAGTAGGTAGTTTGACAGCTTTGTGAAGTTGGAGATGCGAATGCGAAAACTTTGGGTTACGGCTAGATTCGAAAGAACGACAAAAACAGCGTGTCCAAGCGCAACAAGAGCTCTGTCAAATGAGCTTCAAGTGTGGCTCTGTAACTCAGCTGAATAGAGCGCTTGCCACATTTAGTGTGCTGCTTTGATGCTCGTTCGAGTTCAGCCGAAGCCCAGAAATTTCGCAATTGTGTCCGTTTTATATAAACACGGACGCATAGATACATACATATCATGCAAATGTGTGTTCCATGATGTATATGATTTATGTGCAAATAATTGCGAATCATGAATATGGGTAATATTACCAGTCAGAAGGGCAGGACAGACAAAGCGCGATATGAGCAAAAATGAACGTTTGACCGACCTTTTGAAGTGCTTCCCCGTTAACGTACGTTCCGGAGGACGATTCGCGATCCAATAAAACATACTGTTCCTCCGTACTTTTGTAGATAACCTCACAATGGATCTGGAACAGAAAAGACAACGATGGTAACAAATTTGCATCGACTTAAAAAGCACACATAACTTTCGTTTCCGGCGGTACCCACGGAACGTATCTTGGAATGTCTAAGAGAATTGGTTAATATATAAACACAAATGTAAAAATAAATAGTTGGGCGAACAAAAACAGTAAAATTTAATCAAGAATTAACAACCTTACCGGATAAGGGCCACCAGTGACTAAGACAGGCTAGTCTGTGCGAAAACGTTTCTCGTCAGTGATATGGATGGCCACGCATTCTCCAACATGGCAGGTAATATTGTCAGACCTCGCGCGGTGGGACTGTCAAGGCTTTTGTGACCGTCATACTGCTGTTTTACTTGTGATTTACTTCTGTGAACTATCGACAGATTCGTTGAACAATATGTGATGCAATAAATGATCTTTTGTTGGATAATATGCAGCTCCGTTTGTGAATACATTCGGGAATTGGAGAACAGGTCTCAGAGCCAGGAGGATGAGACCAGAAGCGAGTATTGGAACATTGTACACAGTATGGGGACGTGTCACCAAGATGAATGACAATGTACTGCTGCCCAATGTGTGTGGATACACGTCAGTCATGCAAATGAGTGTACATGTTCGTTGTTATGTTTTCACATAACCTGTACGGATTTCATGCAATAAACAACTTCGCAGGTCAAGCGTATTTTGCGATCACAACAACTGGTGCCGTGACCAACGCGAGGATGAAGATACCCTGGCCGCAGCCGTTCGAAGATGGAGACGTCCGGACGTTCCTGGAGGACTTCGAGGACGTGGCCGAAGTGGTCGGAGTCAAGACCGACCGTGGGAAGCTGGCTGCCCTGCGGACGCTGGTGAAGGGCAGGGCGAAGGCGGTGCTGGACGCAGCGCGAAGAGGCCCTGCGAAGATGGAGTGGGCCGCTGCGAAGGAGGCGCTGGTGGCTGCGTTTGACAGCCCGGCCGACCGCCAGGAGGCCATGCGGCGGTTCAAGGCGGCCAGGCTTGGACAAGGAGCGGATCCATCCGTGTTCGCTGCCACTCTGCAAGGATGACTGGACAAGGCACTATCAGAACTGGATCAGGAATCACAACGTCAGTTGCTAGAGGGGCCGTTCATTGAAGGTCTCTCAATGGCGGTTCACGACAAGTCCGTATTGCCCATGTCGCCCGGCGGATGGACCTTGATGAGCTTGCGAAGGTGACGCGGGAGTTGGGAGTTATGTCCGTGACTCCAGGAAAAAAGACCCTAGAAGGAATATAAACGGCAATAGAGCAGCTGGCAGCGGATGTAGCTGCATTGAAAACAGCACCACAGAAGAACGATCGACTAAGAGGCTGCTTCAGCTGTGGTGGAAAAGTACATCGGAAGTACTGTCCAACCCGGCGGTTTAGGACGTCTAAAAACAAAGTGTCTCATGATTGTTCTTTTTGCTGGGCGGGTCAACCAGTAATGGTAGCGATTGAGAGAGGGGCCGTACATACAAGGGCTGAAGCTGACGAGGAGATAAAAAAGTGCTTGGTCGATGTGGGGACGACTACTTCGTTGACTGCTCGCGGAGGGAGGCAAAACGTAGAGCCGACATCCATGGTGATCAGGACAGTTGGG
>LOND01028994.1:0-13476 GCA_014220965.1 Paragonimus kellicotti
TCATCACTTTCTGTCACTATCATTATCACCATTTTGAGCTTTGGGTCATACCCGTGGGTATCATTTCTCTGGCTACCGTTGATTCTGATAGTAGTCCGCGAAGTAGTCGACTAGTAGACATGTACAAATATAGAAGGGAATAAAGTTATGTAAAAAACAATGGAGGTTTATGGCGAACAAGTGTCAACAACTTACGGACGCAAGCTCATCATTGACCATGGCACACTGCCAAGTCAGGGAGCGTTTTCAACCAGCGGTGTGAATGGTCTGGAACTTAACAACTGGATAGGTGACTGTTCCAAGTCACGCTGGTCGATGTTTGCTCTGTTTTGAGGTTTAGATGAGGTTTTTGTCAAGCGGATCAAAAACCAGGGATAAATTACAAGAGAGTCGGTTATTAATATCAAAAGTCGTCCAGAATTGTTTGCGGCTTTTGCATTCACGTAAGCTTTTCGGTCGGCCCTCCTCAAAAGAATCATCACACTGCCCGATCAGTTCTGATGACAGAACCGCATGGTGATCTTCGGTGACGTTTATCAATATCAATTATCGCCCTTTATTCGGAGAAACCCTACTTACTCAGTTAAGGTGTCTCGGGCACATGTTATGCATGCTTGCTCTGCGCTTACCACATTGCGCCCTATTTGCATCCGTTGAGCGCAGCTGAGGGAAAGCAACACGGTGAGTAGCACATAACTTAGTTTAGGGACATGCATAGCAGCATCAGATCTGACTTCTATTGCTTTTGTTCGGCTTTCTGGTTGGATGCTACTGGCTAGGTACACCGAAGGATTTGTTCACAGACCGAAATCGATGATGGGTATAACACTGTATACTACCGCGGTTCTCGTTGGGTACAACCATACACTTTTTTTCTCATAAGGAAACAATAACAGCAAGCAAACAATCGAAATTACACACAGTATACTACACATAAAAACATGTTGACAATCGGACACATTTAGCGGATTTTGGTGACTATGCCATTTTCCTTCGCTATCTCCGTAGTTGTGGTCCGTCGATGGGGGACGGATGAAGGCAACCAACCATATCACCTTGCATGTTTGCGACCCAGTCTCTCTACTTCGGTGAGTTTGACGCGTTCGACTTTCGAGTTGTTTGCCCGCGTTCCCAGCTTATTTAAATTCTGACCAATTATCGATCTGTTTCATACATTTTCTTCATATTTTTTCGCCGACAGGAATTCTCTTTTCTCGTCATCTCCACGTTTATTTGGTTTATCGCATTTATCGTATCCGCGGCAATGCATGTATATGGGTCCGGTGCGATCGCTGCAGCGGTAAGTTCTTTCATGTGTTGGTTTTTCACTTGTGTCCTAGTAATCGTGAACGCACTCGTCTAAAACTGTCACATGGCAGTTTTTAATAAATGACATTTGACTGAGTCATATTTTTAATGAACAATCAGTTTCCGACTTAAGGATAGCTATTGGAATTTGTTTCAGCAAGTTTCATAGCTGTCTGATGCCAGAATAGGTTATAATTTTTGAATCATTTAATTGCGAACATTCAGAGTTTGATTACAAACTGTATGCGTGCGGTCAAGATGCCCTTAGAATCTCATCTGCGGATTCGCCATCGAGTTTTTCTGGTCATCTTATTCTAGTAAGCTCGCTCCTTCGGCCTGCTCCGATGCCAACTATGGTAGAAGCAGCAGCCGGACTGTTCGATTTTGTCCGTTGACAAACAACGATTTTCAGCATTATGACCTCAATGTTTTTGTTCAAATGGATGAAAGACTAAGAAGCTGTTGTCAGTCAGAATGGAAATTTATGCAACTCAATGAATTCTATACCCAAGGTCTTTAGTATCTTTCTCCGGAGTTCACATTACCAAAACACGTCAGGTTGTTTGAGGGTTGCTAGCTGACATGATTACCGTTTGCGCCCTAAACTAATTTAGCCACGTTTGTGTTCAGTTTTTCTGTGTTGCTCTCCTCTTCCTCTTCGAATACCGTTATCTAATGAATCTATACGTCCATGTAGTCCACTGTCACGAAGTCTTTGTGCTGATGTTGGCATTGACCACATTATTTCACTCGTCTGTTTTCCTTACTAATTCGCAGACTATCAATTCTATTAAGCCGTTATTCTCATCTTGAGCTTCTAATTGAGCGACCTTAGCGTTTCTTCAGCAAAATACAGTCCAATTTCCATCGTAACTCTGTTAATCGATTTTTCTTTTCTCGTCGATACCACAGCTGAGGGTTGATTATCTTTCCAAATGTTTGTTCGGACAGTACTCTATTGGGAAGGTGGTGAGAGTGTCCGATAAAGATGCGGAACTCATTTGGCTTTATCCAGACGAACAACAGTATTAGTAGGTGTCTAAAAGACTTGATCAGATTCTGTTTCTATCACCAGTGCTGTTTGACTATCCTTCTCCTTTAACGTGACTTCGGATGGCGTCTTAAAGACTATTAGAAAGTGAATTTATAGATGGTACTAACATTCTAGGTGACACAGGTCGTAAGTTGGATTATTTGTCAACGTCGCCCTAATTTGCCACGACCCACAGTCTACTAAATACGTTTTGATTGGATTGGAATTATCAGCTCGTCGGTTTAATGGAGGAATGATGTGACTGTCTGGAGAGCGATAACTTCCTAGCGCCAGGTTGACCGACATGGAGTATGCGGATGACATTGTCTTACTTAGCCCCTCTGCCGAAGACATGCAGACCATGCTGAACAAGGTGAGTGACCGGGCTGGTTTGTATGGAATGCGCTTCGCACCTTCAAAGTGCAGTGTTACTTCCACCTTCTTTATTGCACTTAATCCACTTGAAACTGTGGACATCTTCATACGTTGGTAAGCACTGTCTCGTCGGCCTGGAACATTACTGTTGAGATATAACCGATAATCGGAAATGCACGGGTTGTCTTTGCCAGCGTAGGTCATCTGTGGCATCGAAATGACATTCGGTTTTCACTAAAAGGAAGGGTGTGTAAGTGCTTGTGTGCGTTCTGTTTTGCTCTATGGTTCGGAAACGTGGCCTGTTCGCAAGGAAGATATCAACAAGCTTGCTGTATTTGACCATCGTTGTCTCCGCCAACTAGCCCACATTAAGTGGACTGATCGCGTGAGCAATACGGCAGTTCGCCGGCGCGTATTCCGGAACGCTCGGGATGTGCGATCGATTGTTCAGTCAGTCGTGTCGCACAGCCTGTAATGCGAACTGTGCTAACCGTGGTCACGTAATGACATGAGCCATTCAGCAAAAATACAGACGTATTTCAAATCTGTACGGTACTTCCTCACAAACACTGTTGGTTGTGCCTTTGACTTCCGCTGGCGCATGTTGAGATCATTAAGATCGTTCGAAGCGACAATCTGAATATCTACGCGATCTCTCATCATCGAGTTCATTGGTTCGGAGTGAGTCGAAGAAGTTTTTAGACATTGAGGATACTCTTAACCATGGATACTTGCAGGAGGAGTTTCTTACATCTTGATTATAGTCGGCCCTGCTTCTCTCTGTCTCCTTCGTGTTATGTAGTCTTGCTTTCACTCCCGCAATTCCTGCCGCTTAATGTATCAAATACAATGCTGACTCTTCGATGTTGCTCAATGTTCATGGAACAAGCTTCACAATATGGAGCCACTCGATTCAACTGTCGTCAAATGTTGTTTCTTAAAAATGTGCTATCGTCCGGCTAGTGTAAGACAAGATACAGCGTTCTATTGTATAAACCGACAAGGAAACTGACTCAACTAAATGAGCTGTCAGATTGCTACGTACAGCTTCCCTAGAATTTTGGTGTCGTGAGTTGCAGCTTGAGATCGTTTATTATCCTCGCCACCTATATTCAATGTGTCAACTAGAGGAATGGATTGAAAATACACAATGGTCAAGTGTTTGTCGCGTGCTAAAAGTGCATTGTGCTGTTCATATCGTTCGACTCCGTCGTATTCTAATCATGCGTGTGATGAGTTTGCACCTTTATTTTATCCAACTGACATCCGTTACACAGTTACGACGCTATCCTAAGGTGCAGCCGCTTTAAATGGCTGGTAATCATTCCAGTTTGAATGGAGTAGCTTCTCACATCCTTTCCATTATTCGGCCTTCGGGATGGTTGTTAAACGATGAACTGTACCCCGCATAGGCCAACGTGAATTTCTGTATGCCTACGGGCGCGATCAGTTGGTCAACTTCTCACGTTAAACAGCCTGCGATGATTAGGTCACGATCTCCGCATGCCATCTGAGTGTTTACCTTACCATTATCGGCATTATATACTGAGCCACAACAGTTGGGTGAAACCACATGGTGGTCAAGCGACAACGTGGTCACGAAATATGAAAACCCTGACTGCTCCACTGAGTAAAGTGGGTAGGTGTCGCCTGCCTGGATGGGGTCCTCGTGATCACTCAAACCGCTGGTTAGAGACGCTATCCGAGATGGCAGGTGTCGCAGTCATGGCTACCTGCATTCTACATTTCTAGACTTCTCCGTTAGACTTTTTTAATTTTCAACCTCTTAGTAGCGTTTTCTTCTAGGATATTCCACGTCACTGTTGAGGTGAGCGGCAGCCCGAGCCACAGTACCTTTTGGTCAGGCTCATGGCTGTTATGATGATGGAATGATGACCAGTACAGTTACTTACAAATGACTTCATTCGGCTTGGGCATTCAGGACGTGAACCGAGCGATTGTACGGACGATTCGGTAAGGACACAGTTGACATAACTACGGTTCGGATTTTCGTCTACAAAGTTTAGATGCTTCAAGGATGAACGTTGGAGTTAGGACCGATGTTTTCACTAAATAGATCCCATCGCATCTCTTCTCCTTTTTTTACGTCCTAGAGGGGACCTGTTCTTCTCTGTTTGGTTGCATGGAACGGTTCCTGTTGCGTCATACTTGTAACGTAATTGTATAAAAACGTTGTCTTCATATGTGTTTGTGACGTGGTTGAACTTGTTACTTGTTTTGTCCGCTTTATCCTGACAACACTGTTTCATATAAACTTTGTTTATTTGACCTGATAATGAATCACCGAAAACAAGCTTGTTAGCTACGCCGTTTTTTCTGATGACTACGCTGGGGGATGTTTGAGCAGTTAAGCATCTGTGTGAATCGATAGTGTGTTGCTATGGTGATGATGACGAGCAAGTACTCCTTCGATTTGTTTGGTGTTTTTTTGGAAAGGTCGCATTTGCGGTATGAGGTAACTGATGTTCCGTGAACGGAAGTAGGTTCTAAAGATTGATATTGCTAGTGAGCATCTGGTGCAGATTATGGGACGGATTCAAAAAGCAGGTTGTGGACAAATCTATCAGATTGAGTGAAGAAAACGGAGCAATTGAATAATGAGAAAATGAGGTGTTTGTGCTATCGGCGCGAGTTCATAAGATCAACGGCAATGTCTCACAATTCGTTGATATTCATGGACTCCTATGGTAACATGGTTCTTTATGGTTCGAAATGGAGACCTCCAGATGACTCATTAATTATGTTGTTGTCATTTGTCAATGATTTCAGCGAGAGTGGATGGTCCACATAGTATTTCACAACTGAAGAAGTTTAAGCACGTCCACAGCTTACATCCAGGACGTTTATGCTGTTTACAAAATGGTTGGCTAGGACGTTCAAGCCGAATATCCTCAGATCACGTTTTAAAAAATGTTTTCAGTATGCTTCTTTGAAGATGTCAGACAATTACCTGATCGAAGGATGGCAATCTTGTCCGTGCTGCTTATACTTCATTCAGCATTATGTGTTTTGTCATTGAATCGCACTGGCTGTCCTCTTGCGTTACGAGGTCATCCGATTTTTTTCTGCAACTCCATCTCAGCAGAAATCTGTTAAGGTCGTTGATAAAACTGGTGACTGTGCCTTATCGACAGCGGTGGTTTTTAATATTCTTTCAACTGTTTACAACGCAGATCTACTATCAGTAGCTGTTTGCTGAAGTTTTCACCCTTCTACTATTGCTCACGGATTTTTGGCCCGTTATCACGAGACGCATGATGGACGAGGTTTGTTCTGTCCAAGTTTTTCGTCCGAGCCTATTAGAATCTATTATAACCAATCATCAGTTCATTCACAATTTGCGCGTAGTCTGCGTACTACTGTAACATACGCGGTCAGTTGGGTGACCTATTAATGGCGAGTCTGAGCTGCACAACTCTCTATCCTGTGTTTGGAGGGCCATCTGATATGCATCCTGTTTTATACAAAAGATCCGTCGAGTAGCTTTCATTTTTATGGTTGTTGGCTTATGCTTGTTGTCTTGATTTGTATGCCTTTAAGGTAGCAATTGTAAACAGTTTCGATAATCATAACTATCTGATTTGCTGGCTTGTACTGAAAAAGCGGCACTGTCATGGAGGTTTGGGGCGAAGAGGAGTTATCAATCATTTCAAATGGTAAACGAAGAGCGGTAGATATTTAACTTTTGATGAGGCATTAATAGTAAATTGTGACCCAACAAACAAAGACGTACTTTGTTGTCTCTTTTTTTAACAAGGGCACTGATAGCCACAGACTCCGTTGCACAAATTTAATCAATTATGCTCAGATGTACGAGACGTCACGAACCACTAGGGGAGGAAGCGATCATAGCTGTGTGCATAGTCCACCACGTTCGCTTCATGCCAATACTAGCGGTTGTATGGTATTGTTGATCGTTGTTTCCGGATTGATTGACTTGTGGGATTGTTCAGTCACTTTTAGAACTGTTCCTGTTTTTAGTTGCTAAAAAGTGATCTCGTTGCAACCGGCAAGGCTTTTTGTGTACTTATGTGAGGTCGACGTCGCAGTGGTCTGATAGGTGTTCAATAATAGGTGTAGCAAATCAGAGAAGGTTTGTACATTTGATCGCAAGTTTCGCAATCGGATGAACTCGTCAGGTTAGCCGAGAACTGAACACACTGCGTGTTAAGATCAGTGACTCATCTAACAACAAAAACACAAAGAACTACTACGTTGGAGCCTGATTAAAAGGAACCATTGGTTTCTGGATTCGCGTCTAACCATGACTCATAAAACCAATTCTTAGCCTTGAGGCATTCATCCCTCAACTTCCATCTGTACACTGACCACATGACTACTTCATCCAGCTTATCCATGTATGAAAACTGGATGAGCAATTGGTTAACATCCAAACAACTGAAGTACTGAACATATTTACTCACATGTTGGTTTTGTCGGATCAAAACAGACTAGTGATGGTTTGATTTCAGTGCGACTTACCTATGCCTAAGACTGTGAATTGGATTATCTGCTTTCTCCAGATTCTTAATAATACGTTTTCAATTTGTAAGTCACACTGTTTGGTATTCACCATTCGATAATGTTACCGCGTCATCAACGTTACATCGGTAGTTCACACCGATCATAAACTGCCGTTGAAGCAGGAGAGAAATAACAATCTCTCGTTTGAAAGTAAGAACTGGGAAGGGATGGGATCAGCTACCTGGAAACGCATATATCTAGGCTCGAACACTCACCATCAACGTGCGTATATATCAAAAGTAAACAGGTTGAATTATCGTGCCATCCCCTGAACAGCTAATTCTTTGCGGTTTTCACTGCCTCACTTCATTATTCTCAATTACTCCACAGCGATCCAGCCAAACAACGGCACGATGTGCTATCATACTTCTAATGTTTTCACTCCTCGGACTAAGGGTGTATGAGGAACTCAGCCTCGGACGATCACCACAGCCTACTATTCCTAACTTACTGGTGACTACTTCCACTTCCCCGTACAAATCCATCCACTGGCCACCTTGAACCTTATACCAATGAGTTTTGGATCTGGCTAAGAGCGTTCGGTGTAGTAACCGATAGAGTGGCCTTCCTACTACATGACCGGACCTTCTAGGTCTATGCATCTTGCGTGTCCGGATGAGTAAACTGGATGCCCCTGGCATTCACCTCACAAACTCGACTAGCCTTGCATTTGTGTGGACTGTTGGTTATTTGTAGTGGATTTGCTTTTCTGATCTGATTTTCCTACGTCACTGCTGCTGTAATCGCGTTATGCAAAATATATACATGCTCGCGCAGTTGTATATATTTACCATTTATTTCGACAGGTGTACAAAATAGCCATTGTGGCGGTCACGTACATCTTGCGTTAGTACGTGTTTTTGAGTGCCGACTGTCTGTTGCACATCGAACTTAATTCAATTTTCTCTATTCACTACATTTAGAGTTAGTGCAACCGTCGCCTCATAACCAGTCAGTTTGCTTAGTCGATAGCGACGACACAGTCTCGCGGATGATTCACTAACTTGCGTGGTGCATATAATCCTGTTATTCTTAGGCTGAATTGGAGGATTGCCGTTGTGTGAAGCAGCCTTTTCATCAGGACGCGATGCATGAGACGCGCTGTTTTTAATTTAGTTTCTCATCAAATTGTCACCACGGATGCTGTTTTATGGAGATATTTTGGGTACTCGTGAATTGTGTGTTAACCATAAGCTCTGTCCGATGGTTCATCCGACTAGTTCTACTGTTTTTCTTCAAATGTTGCAAGTTTTCACAACCGTGCTTCTATTACGAATGTTGACATTGAACACCCATGCAGCGAATTGGTATATTTCTTCACATTTAACCGCGCTTATCTCACACAAGAATATCTGAAGTTACACGTGGTTCTTTTAACCAACAAACGTTATTGAATGAATTAAAAGAAGCTCACGTGGATGTTAACGTGCCTGCCTCAAAATGACCTCTAAACGATGCTTATCAACACAAACAAATTTATTGAGCCTTTTGTTTACATCACGCTACAATGCTTTTGACTGCTTTTCCTGCCAATTCTTCTTTATGGAATTTTTTACTGCATGTTCGCGCGTTTGTTGCAGCGTTTTTTGTATGCATTGAAACACGCCCCATTTGTGGGGTGTGTGTATGCATCCGTTGTGCGTACTTGTAAAAAACGAATCCTACAACACAATATTTGAACACTCACATTCCCTCTCTAACATTGTTGATAACTCTTGCATCATATTTACAGTCTTAAACGTATTGTGAATAGGCTTGGTAGTCAACTGTGACCTGATATGCTCTTGTGCAGTTAAAAGCATTTTCCGTTATCTGATTGGACAAATACTTTCTACTCTGCTTCGACTGTCTGAACGGACCATATTAAGAGCAAAGCTCGATTCCAGTGCTTCTTTTTTGAAGAGAAATATGAATCTCCGTATATTATCTAGTGTATTGACCGTTTCGATTATTAATGTATTGCTAGTGGTAACCTCTGAAACAGTAGACTCTAGGCGTACTAACAGTGTTGAACGCTTCAAATACTATACTTATGTCAAATTCTACTCACGAACATGTGTATTCTCTGCCGCTTCTGTACTATGCTGATTATTCAGTAAAGTGGTTTGTCATAAGTTCACTCAAAATGGCAAACAACATACTTCAATTTCTTTTGTTCGTGCACGCCCGTAGCTATTTCGAACTGCTCGAAACTATACCAGTTTATTTTCTCAGACCGTGTATGTTCCTCCACCGAGTCCATGTCCACTCACTCATAGTTGTACTCTGTTCTCATATGTTGAATCACATTTAGCCCGATCGATAGAGATTTGGTTAATGTTTAGTGTGTGGTTGTTGTGTCCACCCTTGTTACTGTTGTTGTTGCTGCTGCCGCATCAGCAGCGTCAACTATCAACTATGCGTCAAAAACGTTTTTTGATTGACGTATTATTAAGCAGAGTCGTTGATGATAGACTGATTTGTTCACTTACAGTTCACAAATCTACCGAACTTGTTTGTAATGTGTGGCTTTAGATAAACGGACCTTAGCACCTAACAACAATAACATTTTTTTTATTGTGTTGATAAAATGACTAAAAATGATGCGGTGTTCCAGGCTGTCTCGTCGATTACACACCGCTAACGATCGATAGATCAATCTCGGATCTGTTGTTGGTTGTGTCATTTTACTCTACTCTTAGTTCTTAACTTATGGGTCGATATGCACATGTAGATATGTATGGATATGTGCTATGCTTTCACATTTCTCGGTTTTTTTTTTACATTAGCAAGCGCTCCTCTCAAGGGTCGAATGTTACCATAGTGTTGACATGCTAACTCTTAGCTAGTGTTTCTACAATTGTGCATTTCAAATGTGCTTGTATATGCTTGGCCGGTACCAAACCCATCATCTCATTAGTAGGGCGTTCAAAGTTTTTCTTCTTTTTCCGTTGAATCAGTCTCTCCACTTCAGAGTAAAGTGTATGCATAAATCCAACCTACCATTTTGTCAATCCGATTCCATTTGATCACAGTTTGTCAAGAATGTGATGGTGGTCTTATCGATTGAATGTATTCACAATGTCGCAAGTTAACTGGCAAGCTGACGGCTTGTTCTAACGTGTTGATTCTGTCTTGTCAGGTCGTGTGAATACGCGCTGACGTGATTCCTATTGGTTAAGCGAGTGCACCTATCAGCAAAGCGCGTTCTTGTATCTCTGAGACCTTAAATTGTACAGGGTACATACGTGTGCCGTAAGACTAAAATCACTCAGTACTTTCTAGTCACTTTTGTTATCTATTGCTTCGCGACTTGCACATTTTTCGTGGTTCATTGACAGAAGTCATTACATGTCACAGTGGGAAATTAATTCGCACGTGTTCATTCTTATCGAGTCAATAATGAAGGTTGCATAAGTGTTCGTGACGAACCCATCGAACGATCCTGTAGGTCAGCTTCGGGCTTGTACAGTTGTAAAAAAGAGTGGTTATATGAAGTCTAGGTATCGATCGGACTTATTTCCCGACCAATTCTGCTACCGTAACGTGGTGGTCAAACTTGTGCACTGAATCGATCCGGTTGGTTGCGCTGACCAAGACTTCCGGCCTTGTCAAGTACAGACAGGCCAAATAGAAGCAGTCAGATGAAAAGCAGTTGCACTCTTATTGCTGTCTGTCGCACTACTGACTGCGTAGAGCAGTGTTTAGGGAGTGATACACGATGTTATGAGCATACAAGTAGAACTATTTTCACCACTGCCTTCTGATTAAGTAGGAAGAAGAAGGTACGCTGAAACAAAAGAGAGCTCCGGTTGTCCAACGGTTGATCGTGACAGCTGGCGGTTGTATTCAGTGCTATCGGAAAACTTTTGGTATTATTCAAAAACCTAGTGTAACTTTGAATACTTTCTCTACGTTAACTGTACGGTCGTAGTTCTTAGAATCAGACATCAGTGTGTTATCCACGGCATCCTCGGGCTAGGCAAGTGAGTCAGTCTGTTGGGCCCTTGGCTCCGAGTAGGGTCTCCCAAGAAAACTCTATCCTCGGTTAGCCTGCATTTCGGATTTTTGAGCAAGAGACTCGGTGTGATGTCTCTCAACTCAATCCCTTTCTGCGGTATAAACGACAGAGAAGTATCAACAGTTACCTTTGACCAGTTTACTCATTTTCACCTTTTTCCACCATCGTTACTAATTACTCTCTCTCTCTCTCTCGTCAATCCAAGACAATCGGTAAACGTTAGCGCTTTTAAAGTCCGCACGCTACGACAAACAAATCATCAAACTGCTCTGACAGGCACTCTCCCGAGTCTTGAACTAGATGTGTGCTGTCTCCGAACTGCGCCCTTACGACCCTAACATTGCCGTTCACATGAATTCGCTCTTGAATAATGGTGTGGGTCAGGTTCTTTTTTAGGGTCGCTGATGACGAATCTCGCGGCTAAGCTGAAGTGGGGATTACATTGAGATCGAAGGCAGAGCAGAGACTTTCCGACTGGATCCCAGCGAATAACCGTCTACGTGCCGTTAAACCTAGCGGTTCAGTCGAATTCTTTCGACACAGATCGGAAAGACGTTTATTTGTTGTATTTGCATGTGCTCTAACAAACGATGGTTCAGGTGCTGTCAACAACACCTTCTGCGATACCGTCTTTGATAATCTGAGGCAAACTAAGCGTTCGGCCGTCGTTGGTCGTCTTGCCTCAGACGAGAAGCGGCTAGGTGGCGTGTTTGCTTTCCGTTCGTGGCGCATTGACACTGGCTGTTACAATTATGCGCCTCCCTGATGGCTCTGTATGTCGAGTAGAACATTCCTCACAACGCCAGTAATTCCATATACTGCATCAACTGTCTTGCAGTATAAACCGAGTCGCCCTATCTGTTGCATACAGTAGGGTGGACAGACGAAAACATGCTACTGCTGACTCCTCCCTCACTGTCCTGTCAAATTTAGCTCTCAGGCCCTCCCGACCCACATTTCCGATGATTACCTCTACAGGTCCCACAACAGATATAACTAAGCGTAGTAACACTGTGTCGGTAAGTTCCATCTCTTACTATTGAGCCTCTCTTGCTTAAACCTAGAATGCGAATTAATATAAATGCCTTCAGCGTTCGCACTCTAGAACAGATATGTCAACAGGCCGTTCTCACACTAACGTTAGACTCGTTGAATTTCAGTGTCTGCTGTATCTCGGAGACTAGAATCCATGACAGTAGTCAACGTATGGAACTAACAGCACCCGCATTGTCTACCCGATACTGGTTATACACTTCGGGTGACTCCACAGCCGCTGTTACAGGTCAGGCTGGAGTAGGTATAGTCCTCAGCACGACGGCCGCAGCCGCATTAGTAGATTGGATTCCTGTTAACAGTAGACTTTGTGCCATCCACTTGGCAGGTTCTATTAAGGTCAGCTCTAGACGTAAAACTTCCGAAAATCTGTTTATTGTCTAGCTAAGCTCCAACTGACTGTATTGACGCTGGCATCAAGGACACCTTTTATTCGGATCTGGCCACTCTTCTTTGGTCGACACATGGATCTAATAAGTCGTTCTGACCGGAGGTATGAACGCCCAGATCGGCCCGCCTTGGTGAGACCGAGTCTTTTAGGTGGCAGGTTTGGGATAGCGTCACACCGCTCTGATAATGGCGTGCGACTTTTGCAGCTGTGCGTTGAGCATCCGCTATTTTTAGCCAGCACTAGTTTTAGGCATCGTGCACGTCAATGCTATACTTGGCGCCCGCCTTCTCCGAATCAGGCCTGGTCTCAGATAGACCACATAGCTGTTAGTTATAGGTGGCGGGGTTCCATTCAAGACTGTCGTTCTTATTGGGGCACATGCTTGGATTCAGATAATGCATTGACAAATTGTCGTTCCGTTATTACTTTTGCTGGGCAAAGACTGGCTTTTGAGAAACTGGCTATACTGTCGGTAAAGCATTAGTACCAAACCAGCTTAGAAGGCAGGTTTAGCAGTTCTCACTCTGAAGATGCTAATAGCTGTTGGACCGGGATCTCACAGGCATACGACACGGAGCTTCTTGGATCAAACAGACGTTGAATTTCGGAGAAATCCCTGGAGTTGTTAGAAGCCAGACGGAACATTCCTTCTGGTAGTTCATATAACAAGTCTAGGAGAGATATCCGTAGGAAACTGAAACGTAGTCTAAGAGGCTGATCGTGAGGCTTGGTTAGTGGAGAACGTTAAGGAAATGGAGATCACTTTTGCTT
>LOND01028996.1:0-21840 GCA_014220965.1 Paragonimus kellicotti
ACAACTTCAAATCCTTATACGGGAGGCTGATTTCCTTTGACTGAAGGCACCGGTAACTTCTGAGTCCGAGCGATTACGCGGAGTTCAGCTGCATTGAAAGTTCGCTTAATTGAATTCCTCAACCGTTGTGTTGTTTGGTGCATGATATAATCACCCTTAAAAGGCAGCTCTATGTAGACCTTTTTCTCTACAGTGACCACCTCTTCAGATGGTACTTTTTGTTTACTGTGCCTATCTATGAACCTTCTGGGGTAACCATTTGACTGTAGGACAGAAGTAATCAGGTCTAGCTCTTCCGCAAGACTGTCGTGCGTACAGATTCGTCTTGCCCGTGTAAACAGCGTATTCACTAATGTTCGTTTATGTTGGACCGGTGTGAAGCTGCTGAAGTTTAAGTATTGACCGGACCACGTGGATTTCCTATAGACAGTTCTTCTAACCGAGCCATCTTCTCGACGACTTATGAGTATATCTAGAAACGGCAGAACAGTTGTTGACCTCAAATTCACAAGTGTGTTTTCAGTGCAGCGCCTGTGTGACATTGCTACTTTTTACAAACCACTACAAAACTGCCCTTGGCTTATGCATGAGTTGAGCTGATTTGGTTTTGTTAAAGATAATTTGCGTTCCACGGATTGCGCATTGTTCTCTCGTGGTGGTTTGTACAATTGCTTTGGATTTTATCTCGAATGGTGCAGTGTTAGTTGTGGGCAAACTTACAGTTGCCTAATCTTCGAGTGGAACTTTCTGTTTTCTTCGTCGTGCAAGTAGATTTCTGATCTAGATTTGAACAGCCTTACTGTATCCAGTATGTTATACTTTCTGTTTCGGACGACGTTGAAGATAGTGCTGTGGTTTTTCCATTTCAGTTGGTTTGTTTGGGTTTCTTTTATTTAACATTCTCTGAGAGTTACTTTTCAGTTTCCCACATTATTCACATTTCTAGCTGCTTATCACCGATTTGCCTGATTCTGCGTCGTATTGTTTTTGTCGGTTCATGTATTAATCAGCATTTTATCCGTATGTGCATCTCATGTTTCAGCCAAGTAGACGAAAAAACAACATGGATTGGTGGAGTTCTCTGGACAAAGCTGGCAACCTATCCAAGTTGGCTTTTTCAGCCTTGAAAAATGCACAAGAAAGAATTGATGCAGTCTTGGATATTCAGGACGGGGGTTCCAACTCGTCGGTCTCTCATCCATTACAATGTCCAAATGAATTGCAAGGTTCAGTTCATGTTGTGCCCGCCGAGCCGGCAACAAATCCTCTTCGATCACCGAGCTCGCATAGTGCTGATAAAGAAAACCTACGTAAGTGGCAATGGAATTCATCAAACACCTGTTCCATCTTCATTTTCCTCCTACCGCACGTTGCCGCTAGTGTACTAACCTCATGCTGCTAATCTGAAATGTGCATCGGGAGAGCGATAACTTCTGATACTTCCCGGTCGTTTATGCCGCGGAAGGGGGTTGACTTGAGGGACCCCACCCCGAGTCTCTGACTCAAAAGTCTGACCTGCGAGACAGATGTAAGTAGTTCTATGATGTGGAGGGCACCAGCCGATATTTGAAAAGCTCCAAGCTGGTTTGGAAATGACTTCACAAAGTGGCGTCGGGTAGCCAAGTTGTGGGATCGTTATCTGTGACAGTGTATTTTTCCATGGCCACACGTCGGTTCTGCTTGTTTGGTTGCCTACTTTTGCGAATTCAAGCAACCGACATAGTACAAAGTCTGAAATTATTGTGGCTGGGTGGGAATGCTAATCAGAACGGGAGGAGAACTCGCCCACTAGACTTCTGGGTCCACTGGTAACTTTAAATCCATCCATTCTGCTGTGTGAAGTTGTGTAGAGTTTCCGCGCATCGTATTAGGTTTGATCACCAGATGCGCTTGAATTTGTTGGGTGCACTTGTACCGGCGTGTAGAAGTCGAGTTGAAGCTTGGTTTACGCTGCTTAACTGTTCTTTGTCGTTGCGATGTCGACGTTCTAGCTAGTCGTTTTAACTTCGTTTTGAACTCTGCTTGGCCTGAATCTCCATCACGAATGGCTAAACCGTTTGTGATAAATTCCATGTTACTTTCGGAGGGAAGTCAGTTCAACTAAGAGCGATTTTCCATGATCGGATATGAGCTTTGTCTTTCTAGGGCCGCAATTATCTATAAAATCTTCACGGAATCGGTCTCATTAAGGGAGCCTTCCGTATTGGAGGGCCTCTACCTGGGAAAGCTATATGTACGCAGTCAGGTTCGTCAAATGTCACCTTCAAACATCCTAGAACTATCACTCTTTTGTCCCGATCTTGTTTTATAGCCTCGTTGAGCAGTGTTCCCGATAGTTCTGTCCACGTAAATTCTTCAACCATTGAACTGTACCTATATTTTAGCAAACACCCTAGTATGATTCCCATTCCAAATTGTGCTTCATATATCTCACGCTCACGTTTGCTAAAGGTTTGCTATTCAAGCCTGTAACCTAAATTCAAGTTAATTTCGAGGCATCCTTTTGTGTGGGTGTTTCACGAAGAAGATTTTTTTTTGCATTGGAGCGTCACTACTACGAAAACAAATGGCCTAGAAATTAATTCGTTATAGCGGTCTTTTCCTTATAACGAATGATATGATTGACGTCATCCGTTTATGGCTAGTCTGTCACCGGAGTCATTGTATACCACAAGTGGTTTGCGATGTATCACTGATTTTTCCATTCATATGCTCTACGTCCATTGTAACCCCGAAGAAATGATACCGGGAAAGATGTGAGTAGAGCTTGTTGCGGTCCAACTGGACAATGGTGATTAGCCACATAAGTGAATGTAAAAGTGAAACCCGTATCTCTCGCAAACGGAAATCTGGAGAGAATTCAGTAGTGAGGTCTGAGTTGGACATCAGAAATTACCACGCACCGTCTGCAGTGCTTCATGGCGCACGAATTCACACGCCGTGGTGAATTTCACAAGGAAGGTATATAGTGGCTGGCTACGTTCACGGCAGTTATCCTGAAGCTAAAGAACGGCGAACATCCTGTAGATAGTGCTACGGCTGGTCTGGACTCTGCATTGCTCCTCAGAAACATTCGTCTCCAAGTGGATGTAGTCGACCGAACGGGATTCACCCTTAATGCTTTTCCAGCACAGGTTAGTTGACTAATTTCCCCATAGTTTTCTGTGCTTGACCCCGTCACTTCTACCTAAAGGTACAATAAGAGAATACTTAAACTCTCACGAGAGTGTTTTCTTTTCCCAGATGAAGTGGATCCACTGGAGCAAGGTACGTTCTAAACCCGGGTAACAACGCCCCAAAACTGTTCAAGGTAGTCTATCTTTACTTGTCATCTTTCCGTCTCGCAATTGTCCAGTAATCCTCTGGTGCCCCTTTGGGTCCATGGTGAGAGCGAGTCTTTTCGGTAGAATGTTGTGACAGGTCATTCGTTGTCATCCAGTCAGTGGTAGTAAGCCAGTATTTTTACGACAGGTCCTAATAGTGTCCTCCGACTGTGTTCGAGATAGTAGATGCCTCGCGCGCCTGTGTTTCGGCAGACTGGACGGTCGAACCAAAGATCATCGTAAGCTAACTATAGAATCCCTTGTGTTGTCGAAGATCAGCATTGTCCTAAGTTGGCTTACATCGCTTTTTCTACCAGTCGTCCTTGATTGTACGAAGCCGTTCAATGAGTTGACGGTGTGCGCCACAGGATGTCCTTTTTTCATCCGCATTGCTTAGGTCTACAGTGGAGAAGGCTGACGTTTTGTTGTTCTTTCGTATTAGACTTACGATGTCTACATCGTTGCCGTCGAACCAGCCCAGGCGTTTCTGGCACTGAATACCCATTGTCTCATTGACCACTGCCGCGATCTGCCTCTTAAGATGTTCGCCCCATACATTCAGAGGTAGTAAATGTGGGAGTGTCTTTTAGCCAAACTGTGGTTGCACCCTGGGGCGTAGTTCTCGTCCTTCGGCTCTGCGGTCGCCTCACATTCAGCCTTAGTCGCCGACCGACTGCTTTACAATAAACGGACATGTTCGCATGAACAAGCAAATTGGTCGTGACCAACCTATGATCCGTGTTGCATTCAGCTCCGCTCATCACTTGTGTGATGTGTATTTCACGCACGTTGCGCAGTCACGCTATCACGTCATACGGTAAATGGTGATGGTCACTTCACGGATGAACCCACTATGTGATATCGTTCGCATTCAGCTGAAAGCTGGTGTCCGGGATAACCAGCTCGTGGTTAACACATGTAGGGCAGGCAGTTACCATTCCCATTAATTCCATTAATACTATGGGGTCCATGGATTCTCGACCAGGCCGGTGTATCTTGTTTAACCGGAGAGTTGAAATCGCCCGGAGAACCCAGTTGGTCATTCACTGGGTTTCGAGCGAATTTCGGTGGACAGCTAAGCCTATGACCGGTCCTATGTATAACGAATAACTGAACCATAAAAGTTAAGTATAGTGATAAACTTACCTCAGCCGAGTCGTAGTCGCATGTACACGATTCGGCTACGAATACCATGTAGTCCGCATATCACTAATTAGCGGACGCGGTCAGCGACTGCGATACATGCATCGTGCTCCAAACATCTGCTTGACAACCGAATCAGTAGAGAGTATAACCAGCGCCAGCTTTCCGGAGCTTACCTTATCTGTAAACAATACCTCACTCTAGACTCATAATTATTGCCGTAACGATTTAGTTCCATCGCAATCAGTGCCTCCAATCTAAAATCCTGATATGAATGGCAACAGAATATAGGGTTTTCTTGGGAACTCTCATCTGGGGCGGACGATTTAGAGGTTCATCACATTTGAAAGGCTATCCTAGTCCAGGAGCGCAATGAATAAGACACAAATATCTGTTTCCGATTACTGTTGTGCGCGAGAGATATATTAAGAGTTGCATCAATCTTCTGAAATTTATTGGATTTTTCGGATTTGTACAGGACAGTTCACCGCCGATTTAAGTTAACCACTGGATGATCGGAGGGAGTTTTATTTTGGGGGTAAATATAGTTTTGTATACTTCCTTTGGTCCATCTGGCATGATTGGGCCCGATTTGGACCTAAGTTCTTATCAGCATGGTCCCCCCCCCGACCGATGCTGTTTATAAGTCTGACAATCAGGTCAACATAACAGTAAAGACTGTACAATGTTTACGAAATGTCTTGTTCGTTTCGCAATTTTTGTCGTACGATACCATCGCGGTCTGGCGTCCATGTCATTATTCCTTTTTTATGTGGTTCATATCTTTACCATCGTTCCACAGACGCAGAAAAGTTAAACGTTTGGTTTATTAGAAATCAAATTAAGTAAGTATACAGTCAGATGATGTAACAGATAGCCGGTGATGTTCATCTGGTTAGATACGTCTGACTTAACTGTTTCTGTCCCTCTTGCCTCTTAGCCCTTTGTACGCATCCCTCGCCTTCGCTTCGTGGCACCAATGGGCAAAACTTGTAGACTGTGCGTGCATATTCGTCCTTCTGGGCAAACATTTGAGATACACCGCTTATTATAACTTTTTAGGGAAAATACTGGACGTACCAGTTCAGTATGTGCTGTTCGAAGACTTTGTTTCCTACCACTGTTGTCTTCATAGCATTATGCATGTGTGGTGGAGATGTTGCGCAAACCAAAATGCTGTTCGCCGGTAGGTTCTCAGAAAAAGGAAGCCTGTCATGTAAACGATCCTGTCGACCTCGTTGCACAGTTTCCGATGGTTCGGAAACATTTTGTAAATGTCAGTCTGTTGTTTGATGCGCCAGCGCCTTTTGCACTACCTGATTTAATTTTGGGATGTGATCCGTGTAGACAGTGGGTGCAGGGATAAAATTCTAGTGTCAAGGCTTGGTTCTTTGATGCGTTGTCGCTTTCTGCGCTGAGATCCTAGGAACGACACTTACCTGCGGTTGCAGATCATCGGAACAAGCGAAATCTAAATCACTGGTGGTATTGTGAAAAGTCCTATCTATTTCTCTAACTTCCTTTGTTGTAGCATCTAGACCGGTTACACTGACAGGTTTAACAAAAGTAAATGTACCTGATGTAATGTTTGCCAAAGTACTTCACTAACTTCCGTAAGGCCATTTGCAACACCCTTGACACTTGTTTACCTTTTGTGGCCCTTTTTTACGCGTCCTCCAACTCTTCGTCTACTGTTTTGAGGGTAAGGCCGAATATGTTATTCTTGACCCGTACTTCTGGTAAGTCAACGTTAAACCATCTTTTGTTCATGTTTGAACGTCTTAGTGGGTGTTCAGTTGGAGTTAGAACTATTAAGTATACCATGGTTGTACTTATGACTTCCATACACAGTGAGACAATACAAAGTTACCAAAATCCGCTGTATGGATCAAAATCAAATCTCACTCGGATGTGGTTCTCTTCTTATATACGTCCGTGCTGCATCCAGCACATGAAGGCTGTTTCAACTGGCCTGAACCTGGAATAGAATACACAGCGCAGCATTTCCAATTGACGGCGGTACTGCTTACAAGATTATCATTCGGACATATCCAGATGGAGATAAACACATCTCATTCCGTGATATGTTCCACTTGCCTGACTGCTTGGACACACAGCAAACCTGGGTGTATCACGTCAAATTTTACACAGTCAATATTAACGGGGCTGTGAGACGCATGTTGCTTTTGACGTTGATCACAAGAAATGAAATGTGGCTGTTGATTTTCAACAATTCTAAAGAATTAATCGTAAACTTTCCTGGGCCGTACTGGGGATAGTTGCCCCGTAAACCGTCAAACCCGCCTCGTCAATCCACAGATCAACTTACTTTATGGATTAACATCTCACGATGAAACCTGTCAGTGTTTATTAGAACACTACACTCAGTCATATGTGATATATGCAGAAACTGGAGATCTCTGGCCAGTGTTTCCAGTGTAAAAACCTAAGGGATTAATCAACTTTTGAATTCTGCCCGATTTTGAAATGTCTTTGTATTAATTCGTATTTCTCGTTTTGCCATCGTGACCGATTTTTAAATGATTCAACCCGCCAATATGTTCATTACATCACTGGCTGTTATTGCACTTTTTTGTCGACACCTCAACACAAGTTCAACTTGGTTCCTCGTAACTGCCTTCTTTATCCTAAGTTTTATCTAATTAGCTAGCTGGAACCGGAAGTGAAAGTTATCAGCTGGAAAAAAGAAGTAGGTTTTAGTGGAGTTCGTCTGTCAAACAGAATTTCGCTAAAGCTTGTCGTTCGTAATCCATGTCAGTCACGCTGTGATTTGTTGTTTAAATTGGGACTTACGGGAATCTGGCTGAGCTTCAACCATTTTACGCAACGTCGTGTTTACCATAATTTCATCGTATTTTTTTTTACGCAGAACAGTTTTTCGTTAATTTTTAGTGTTTTGATCGCTACAGACGCTTGGTCCGCGAAGTTTATTGCATTAACTTCCGTACAGGTTATGTGAAAACATAGGACAACGCTTACACTCATTTACATGGCTGACGTGCATCCCCACACATTGGGCAGGAGTACATTGTCATTCACCCTGTAGTGCGTACACACTATTTCAATAATCGCTCATAGTCCGTCGTCTTCATGCTTTGGGTTCTCGAATGTGCGCGCTATGCTACTCATAAACAAAGCTAAATGTTATACCACAGTTTTACTAAAGTTTCACTGCGCAGGGATACTAGGCTAGAATAATGAAAAGCCTCACTGGTGTGGGTCAAACTGGTTTCGATTTCCGTTCTTCTTAAAGCTCTCCAGTAACATTTTTGTAGATTCATGCTCCCGGGTTACGACTGTTCACGGTCAGCCTACGAGCTTTTTTGTCACGGCACCATGACACGAGCTTGTTGCTGTGAAGCGTAGTAAAGTTTACCGAGGTCCACTTCTGTGACTTAAACTATCCCGTTTGTGTACGTGTTAGCAATGGCAGCATTTCGGCATCTGGATCCGTCACTGTAAAACCACTTTGATTGTTGCCGTGAGCCGTTCTCTGAAAAACAGACGAACAGTCGACAGTGAGGGAAGAACAAGAGTGTGCTCTTCAGGGTGGATGATTGAAATCCAATGTGTAATTCTTGGGGATTAACATACGAACGTGTAGATCAGTTGCTGATACTGACTGTGAAAGTTAATTTGAAATGGGAGGCCGATAGGGCCAACATTCGCCGATTTTTCAACGTAGACGATCGTCCATAGATTTTCCTCCGAATAAAATGGGCTTAGAATTCAGCGGTGCATTCCTCAATAAAACAACGCCTAATCGCCTTCTGGGTGCTCGTTGCCATTCTACGATGGAATTACCTATCCATCCTGTCAAATGTAATTGTCTATATGTGAAGCAGAACTGTTCCGATTATGCTTTACGGTTGTACTGTCACGAATGTGCGATGCAGAGGTCCTATAATGAAGTCCTATGCTAACAACTCACGGTGTCTGATGCTTACGCAACTCTGACGAATCGAAGTTGTCTAAGCCCTGCGTTTAGTAGTGTTTGTGTAACAGGGGTGTAGACTGTATGCTGGCTTACTTAACAATTAATGGGATTGTTTTAGTACGATTATCATTCGAAAATGACGTCCCGCCTACTCCATAAATCTTTGAAGTAATGCTCACACGGTACCAAGAACATTCAAGTATAATATCTGCGGTGGTCATGTTCAGCAACGTTCCAATGCATAAGCAGGCATCATAAATTATCCTCAGCAACGGATATGATTAGCCATATATATTTTTCATCCCTTACTACTACCGAGAAGCCTTCTATAACCTTCCAGCGGTGATAAGATTTTGGCTTTCGGATAACAGAAACTCCACATTAGACGTACTGGGAGTTCAATCAAAAATTATGGATATACTTTATTTCACTCCCGGTGTGTTACAATAAATCACGCCAGTAGATTATGCTGCTTGCGTTGGTCATGCGTTTGGGCTTACTTCTAATACCCTGCTGTGCTTTAGTGTACACTCCGATCAATACATTTGTGCATTATTTGTATGCTAACCTTGATTTTACGTTTATGCTAGTGGAGAGCGTGTGGGCTAATCTGATGAAGTGAAATCAGCTTTGCTTACTGCTTTGTTGAAGCACGGCGTGACTCGGAATTTTCTGGATGCAATGTGAAAATGAGATGGCCAATTACACTCAGTACTTGGTAAACACAATCGACGGCGGTTCACAAAACCGTGATTCGTTATTTCCACTGCAAACCCTATGAATTCTTATTGCCTTCTTCACTTTACAAGTCCTACACAGAATCAAAAATTATTACCTAAGCAGTTGTAACGGCTTCTCAATAATGTACCTGGAAGTTCCAGTCAGCAAGCGGATAACTGAAATTATGTGAACTCTGTTTACTAAATGACTGAACGTAGGTGGTAAATACCTGATTTGAATGCTGTTTTTTGTATTTATTTACGTATTACAAAACGAACATATCGAACAATCGATATCACGCTTGTCATACATTCTCTGTTCTCCTCACAGCTTCACGTGCACATGAATTTCCAGAACTATCAGTCAATCGTCTACATGAACTTCAACCCTCGGTTGAATCAGATAGTCCTACTCCTTGTGATGTCCGGTCGGTTTCCCCTGTGCATTCCATTGAGGTTTGTTTCAAGAGTATATGCTTATTTCAGCTTTAGATATTTTACGCACTTCCATTTCTTAGGTTAGATCGATACCTTGTCGTTTTTTGCTTGACTTCACCTCCAGGTGGACTTGGTCTCGAATCGTTTCTGACGATTCTGCCGAATCCAACAGCTGGTGGAAGCTATCAAACGTGAACTTAAAAGTACGTCCATCAGTCGACCACCGTGATCTTGACAGTTCTTGTCAATGATCTTGTATCATTCTGTTCACCTTTATTGTGCGGCATTCATCTGGGACAAATTTGCTCATTGTGAATTGTCAATTCCACTAGATTTCAGAGACTACACTTTGAATCACCACTGTTGATAACAGCCTGCTACCAGACACTATGCAGCAACCATTGCTGCTATTGAAATGTTGACTAGCGTCACAAAGATAGTACAACACTTGTTTTCCGGGGAGATTAGTTCATCACTTTTGCATTCCAATGGTCCTGATCAGTTCCACCTTAACACTTTTGCGTAGTTTATTTAAATGTATGGTAGATGCCAAATTTGTTACACTGCCTGCTTTTTCTGGTGTGTGAAAGCAAGATCGACTCAATCGATTTTTAACAGCCACGTGCGACCGTGTTTCTTTGTTGGCAGACTAGTCCTATCCGGATCTAATGTCAGTGACCTACATGCGAACGTAATTTCCTTTTCTTCTTCTGTGCTTCTGGTTACAGTCAAACGATATCATTCTGTAGTTCTTTTAATGTGTTTCTGCTTTCTTCCTGTACATTTCCGTATTTTTTTTATACACTGAACAGGACGTTTCGCGCCTCAATGAGAAAACACTAGAGACATCGGCTGATAGAATGTTTGTCGGAAAATGCTGGTCTAAAATTCATAGCTTCATGCTGCATCCGTTCAGTGACAATGAAGTCTCCTGTTTTGTGTTCGACGACCAACTTTATTTACACGAGCGATCACCGGCCTTGTGTCTGGGAACCGAAAGAGTGATGAGCTGAATCCTGGTTGATGTGTCTGCAGAAACCACTCATTAAATTCGCGCATTTGAGTACATGATAAATTCCATCGATAAACATCTTGTTCAATTCCTGAACGTGCTGGATTCAAGCCAATCTCTTGTAAACCTCCCAAAAAATACACTGGTTCGTCCACGGAATAGTAATGGGCTTGATAAGGATCGAATTCTTCTCCCCTTAACGAAGGAAACTGAAAATCTTGGCCTCCAGAATAATGCGACTGTCCCCGTTAATTGCACCCAAGTCAATTCAAAAGACGGGTGCAAGAAAGCAACTTTGTTCCGTTCCGATAACGTGTGAATCAAGGAGGAAATTACAGGGTATTTATATATAGCGACCTACAAACATTTTCAAATCAGAAGATCGAAGGACAGTTACCAAAAATAGTAGTTAAGGTCACTAAGCCACCAATGAGCATAGCGGAATAAAGGTCGAACAGGTAAAAAATAGCGAAGGTTACCTCTCGACTGTTCAGGACATTTCCGCTCATTCTGATTGGGTAAAATCGTTTTCTCGAGGAAGGAGGCGGTTTTGGACGGAAGAATGGATTCCCTAACTCTCTCATTCGTTTGCTGACAGCTGGTGTTGTTTCTCTGACGCGTGTTACGATCTGATTGCAAACTGTTGTACTCGTTAAGTCTTTGTGAAACTTCAGCGAGTATAGTGTCTCTCGGCATATACATCTGTTCACACTTTGGTCACGCGTGAAAGCTTTCTGAATGTTGATACATCTCACTTGTGCACTTATTGTGTATTATGTCCACACACTGAATGGCTTCTGCGATTACCTTGTCTACAAGTGGCCATAGTGTGCAACTGCGACCATCGCGTATGGAATCAGGTAACAGTTGTCTAGACTGCTGCCAAACGTGTTTTTTTTACCTGACTGATACTCGGTAATGCTTAACTGTCATACCATAAAGAAAAAAAGCAAGCTCTGGTCAGGAAGGAAAACAGAAGGGAAAGGGGAGCGACCTAACTATAAAAATAGCTACATTTCTGCTCAAACATTCGGCATCAAGTTATTTACACCTTGCAAACAAACTACCTAGTTGTGAGTGAACACAAGATATCATCAGCAAGACAGCTTCCTTACGGCTTTCACTGCCCCGCATCATTAAGTGCACTCACTTCACAGACAACTCGGCCAAACAACGACAACATTCACGCCACTGAGCTCGATTAGCCGCCATCTCACCTAACGTCTCAAGCCACCGACTCTGTGAGTCGCGAGGGCCCCAGCCCGGGAGACGAACCCGACCTACGGTGTCCAGCCTCTTGGTGAACGCCTTCATTTCTCTACGCCAGGTCATCATCTGTCCACCTCGCACCTTGCGCCAGTCGGCCGCAGCGTCGGCAGAGTGCTCGGTGTGGCAGACGACTAGCTGGCATCCTTAGTACATGACCTAACCATCTAGGTCTGTAATATTGCTGATAAGATGTCAGCGAGAGTAGCAAAGGCACGAGTTGCCTTTTATCAACGTACGTCATCTGTGCTGTCGAAAAGACGTCCGATTGTTGCTTGTTTGCGTTCCGCTTTGCTCGATGATTCGGAAACGTGGTGTGTCCGCAACTAAGATGTGATCAAATTTGCAGTGTTTGACTATTTTTGTCCCTGCCAGTTAGCCCACATCAAGTGCACTGATCGTGTGAACAATAAGGCCGTTTGCGGAACGCTCGGGATGAGCAATCAATTGGTCAACTACTCACGTTGCACAGTCTGCGATGGTTGAGGTCACATACTCCGTATGCCAGCTGAGCGTTTACCGTACCGGGCATTATATGCTGAGACCACCAACAGTTGGGTAAAACCGTGTGATGGTCGGATAACAACGTGGTCACGAAATATGAAGATCGTGACTGTTCCGTTGAGCATAGTGGTGTCAGTACTGACAGTCAAATTGAAAAGTGTGAGAACCATTGAAGTCTAGAGTGCAGTGGACTGCTCATACTTGAGTTTTGTGTCTGACGTACTTTATGTGTGAGCCTTCGGAAGATGTTTTTGTTCTTATGACAGGCTGACGTTCGGTGCGTAAACGGTAAGCTTGGATTTTTTTTTCAATTCGCAAGTCAGCTCGCGCGTGTGCGGATGCTAAGTTTTTCTGAGTGACCGACGATTCTGTACTTGATATGGTGTAATACACGAAATTAGGAACTTCGAATAGCCCTAGAAATCGTACTCGAATTGAAACCTCCCACGCAAGTAATAGGGAGAAGACCTTGTACTAGGTTGCAGTAAGCAGTTGTTATTCATGATGTACATCAGTATTAAAGAAATCAGGGTCTGTCATCGGCTGATCATAATTGCGCATGCTGAGCCACAAACTGTAAGCTGATTGATGCAATGCACAATATAACTTGGCAAGTAACTGGTAATGTAACAGAGACTTTTCGTCCAATCCTGATGGGGCATCTTAACGCGACGTTTGGATTGGTCCCTTGCCAGATCGTCTGTTGTGTCACGGTTTGGATAAGCGGTAAGTCGAGTAGATTTTCACCACATATGGCCAGTTTGCATGAGGTGGCTGTGTGTAACCACTGTGTTCGTGTTCCAGAATGTCTACATTTGTAACGGTGACTTGGCTTGCTGCATCCAATTTACATTGTTTCACTTTTCTTGAGATGTTCTTTTATATCCCTTACACCCCACGTTCATAGGCACATAACTTACTTGCAACCAGTGGTTCGAACTGCTGTTTGTGTTGGTGGTTTTCAAAACAATTGGAAAATATTCAAGTTGAACATCACCCACAATTGATCGCAGCTGTCGCATTCCCATAGACTTTCCAGTCGGCCCCTTTCGAAAAGAAGCACTAGACTCGAGTTTCGCTCTCATTAGAGCTCGTCAGTAGTGCATATCCTTGCCACTGCCGGGACTAGAACTCCGGCCACGCTTTCATGAGGCAACCGTGTTGACCACTGCGCCATTGACCTCACATTAGGCACGACCGAATTGTCATATGTGAACGCTCAGCCACATTCGCTTGTGAGTATTGCTCACCAGTAATCAAAGTATCACTCGACAAGTTATTTCAATCTACAGAGAAGTCCTAGTCGAGGGGTCATCGATTGGAGTTAACAGACAGTAACTGTGTCTCCTCTCGAGGCGATCGGGCAACCTGATCATTACTCACAAGCGAAAGTGGTTGAGCGTTCACATATGATAATTCGGTCGTGCCTAATGTGAGGTCAATGGCGCAGTGGTCAACACGGTTGCCTCATGAAAGCGTGGCCGGAGTTCTAGTCCCGGCAGTGGCAAGGATATGCACTACTGACGAGCTCTAATGAGAGCGAAACTCGAGTCTAGTGCTTCTTTTCGAAAGGGGCCGACTGGAAAGTCTATGGAATGCGACAGCTGCGATCAACTTGTAGGGTGATGTTCAAGTTATGTAAAGTGTATTGAAACACTTATATCTTGTTAATTGGAAGGGTCAATAATCGTGTTGAAACAGACGTGCCATTGCCTGCCGTCCGTCATCTTGCCAAGATGCTTTTTCAACCATTGGTTTGATTGATCGCGAGTTTCTTAACCTGACGGGCGGCAGCTGTCGACTTCATTTAGTCAATCTGTCGAGGTTTTGATGATGCAACTCAACTCGTTGTCTGACCGTTTCGGACTTCTCTTCGATCATTGGTGATCTTGATGCATAATACCTAATGCGGTAAACGCTGTGATACGATATGCGTTGCCAGGCCGTGACGTATTGCCTATTTGTTTTGGTCACTTGGTCATAAGTCCGGTAACTTCTGAAATCCCTGCCGCCGAGTGACTGCGTTGCTCATACTTGGTATCCGCTAATCGATGGAGACACCGATAGCCAAACAACATCCACGTCACAGATAAGCTAAGTGTCTGTATCACAGCGTAAAATAGATCGCACATCGGTTTGATGCACTTTTCATCGTGGCTACAACTGGATTTCTTTTTCACGCCATGAACTTTCAAAGTTGGCTTGGTCCTCATGCGCTGTCCAGTGGTACATGGCTAGGTAAATGACTCACAGTTTCCAGCGGACTGCCTGTACTTGCTAAGGTAGAACGAGAACCTGGCTAGCCCAGAAGTGGCACTTTGCTTTTCGAAGTTGAATTCAGATTGTTCACATCAAGGTCGTTTGAAACCTCAAGTGCATCTTGTGGAATCTCGTCCAAGACGTTGTTCAACTATTTGTCAAAAAGGTTCATTGCATTTTTACAGTAAAAATTTTGAGGAGTGGAAGCCATTGACCGCCCGTATGGTAAGTTCAGTTGACGTTGCTTGCGGTGTTTGTAGAGACGCACTGTCTTAGCGTAGTATTTTGTTTTTATCACTTGTTTATTTGTGCAGACATATTTTCGATTCGTGTTTATTGAGTAGCTTGTATGTTAAACTTTTTGCTACATCATCTAGCGCCTGTTTATGTGTTTGATTGTTTACGACAAGACACCTTGTTGTTGGCTTTCAAATGCTTGGTGGTCGTGACGTACCCAGCATAGTTAGCAGGTTGTGGACGATCAGTTGCACTTTCAACATCCAGCTGGTGTCGAATTGAGATTTCCTTTGTTATCCCTACTTCGTGTGCACCCCCGTTAGCCACATCGCTAGCTGTACAGTCTGTTAGCAATGGGTCTAATTGATCATAAGCGGGGTAGTTTTCTCAGAACAACGCCCGATGAGCTGTCTGACTTGTGGCCAACACTCACTCGGATCCCGATGAGTCCACCTTTCAACATTTTTCGAGAGCCTGTAGTAACGGCGTCAGCTATAAACTCGACGCAACTCGTCAAGACATCAAACTGGATTTTCACGTGACTCCCTCGTCAAAACCCTTCTGACTGTGTAAAGTTATGCTTATCCTTTTACTACTGAATGTATAAATATGCTTACTAGATTGTCGTTGAGTTCGCGTACTTCCCTCGTCAGTCACCCAGTTACCTTCCTCTCCTTTTTGGACTCATATGATTGCTGATATTCTCGATTCATTTGACTGAAACAGTTTTACCATCCAAATTCGCGACTGCTGACCATGTACCCAACGAATGATTTGTGGTTTCCCGAACGAGTTGATAATGCTGAGTCTCTCATCGTTGCCAAGTCCTTAATGTTCGAGTGTGGTAATGAAGACCGTTGGTTTTTTATATTGCGATCTAGTAGTTGCTGTGCTACCAGCATGTGTTTAGGCTCTATCCTTTCAAGCGTTTATATGCGACGTACATTTTTCTATGGACGTTTATTATTCTTAAATCGCATCGCTTATGTAGTGCATCATCCATTTTCAAATGCATTTTTACCAGAACCCTATTCTCGAAAGAATTTCGCGTCCTCACACCCCAACAGGAATCCTGGAAGTTCAGAGCACTTCCACAACTGCCACTGGCCCTCCTCATTCGCCGACATCCATATCCTCAACTGATGCCTTTTCGGTGACTGTTCAATATCCTAGTCGCTTTTCAAAATCCTGTTCCGAAGGAGATTTGTCTGCCGACACCCTGTCGCCCATTGCCGTGAACCCCACCAGAAATTTACGTGTTAGTGTTGAAGAGGATGTTGAAACCACTACTACGGGCTCAGATATTGAAGTTATGTCCTGTTGTACATCGACTAATGGGGAATCCCTTCCAGTTAATTACCAAGCTTCATTATCCCAAGCATTTATGACTACTCACTCTAATGATGTGATCAGTTGTTCGGCGGGAAAAGCAGGCAGACAGTTTGACGCCAGTCAACTGACAGTCAACATTCCAGCTGCATTCCGAGGTCACAGTGCTCCGATGGCCTCAAGCCATTCGTGAGTTTTGTTTAAGTCTTTCATTTAAGGTTTTTGTTGTCACATCTCTGTCAGTTAGGATGGCCTAATTCATTATCACTTGTGGTTGTTTTGTAGTCATACAGAAACACCGTGACTCGAGATAGTTCACTGTTGGCGACATCCCCTACAAATATCAAGGTTGTGGGTTCAAGTTCCGATTATTTGTCAAGGTTTGGATAATCTGATACTACTCAACTCACGTGCCAACTAGTACGTCGCATTGTAGTAAATATCTTGCGATGTAATAAAAACTGAACGCTTTTGGCGTTATAATTTCTGTTTGAAAGCTATTATCTTCTCCAGTGAAAAAACACGCCTTTTGCAGCATTTTACCTATGTGCTCGCATCCAGACGATCAGATGGTGCTGGTTACTTAACTGAATACTTTGGGTGTCTCTGTACTAACCTGTGATCCCACTGAATGTACGCATGTAGTCAACATGGCACGCTGATCACATGCTCCTGGACCGTATTTCTTAAGGTTTGCATTGGATGCGGAGGGTGTAGGTAGAATTCCAAATAGCTTAGCGTCTGCCACTCGTTGTGATACGTATATGCCTCGATGTTTACTGGCTTTTATCACTGTGACGGGTTAATCCACAAACAGCTGCCCCTAACTGTGTTTGCTAACCATCTGAGCCCCCCATAGTCTTATCATATCAAAAGGAAAACATCTATCACCTTCTGATACCATTTCGTTTGCCTAATCGTAAATGTGAAACATACAGACTGCATACATTAGAAAATATGGACAACCGATTATTAGAAAGGCCTGTAGTCAAGCCAGATATGTTATCAAGCCCACGGCAACCCAACAAGTCGGCTCAACCACTTTCTTATGCACAGCGCTGACTGATAAGCTCGTATAAACATTGTTTCACTAAAAGCCAGTAAATTCAGATTCTGATTGCACAGCGCTGTCCTGTATGAGCTAACCGGGTCAACTTGCTTACTTGTTGTCATAAGGTGTCTAGCAGTTGATGACGTTAGATTGCGGGCATCTGATGCTGGTGCGTCCTCCCTTATTTCAACCATTTGGAGGTGTGTTCGACCATCTGTTACGACAGTTTTCTATCTGTTCCACCTATGTCACTGTCGCTTCAACTGTAAGTGGACTGGTGCACGATTTAAAATACGGACTGTCTCCACGGTCTTACAGAACTAGTTCTATCGTGGTTTGAACTAAACACAATCGCATACGTTCGAGAGAGGACACTTTTATTTTTCTAAGGAATTGTTCACAAGCTGGCTCCCCTAGAATGGTGAGAACGGAAATATCTTACTTTTACGTCAGAAGGAATATGCTGGTTATTCTTGTTTAACTTATTGTGATCCTAGATGAACTTCTGAGTATAGCGGTTTGCTAATTTTTCTCTGTCTCCTGTTTTTGCCTGTAGCTCATTAGAAAAAGAAATACTGTCAAAGCCCTGTGAAACAGGATTTTGACCAAACAATGCGTGTGTGCATTCGGAACTAAACGGGACTGGTTAATTGCTTTATGTTACTTCACGACGGACTGAAGGTTGTAACGTACCACGCGTGCGTCTAGTTATGTACATATCCAAAAAACGTAACTTTTGTTATACTCAGCCGCGTAAGATAAAAATAGGTTGGGTTGGGGATTATTAAAACGTTTGTAAAGAGAGAATCCGCATAGAGATCGCCGGGACTAATGATGAGTTTGGTGGCACCGGCTGATACGTTTAGGGTACGGTTGTTTACCGTGCTTGGCATTTGGGTTGCAAACGTTTATTCATCAAACGAAATGGCATCGTCAGTGCGTCAAATTTTGAACGTATATGATTGAGCGGTGTGTTTGGTGAACGTCCGTGTTTGTATACAACGTTAGGATGATCTTTGAACCTGAACTGTGACTGGCTACTTCTGTTTGTCGTTGACCCCTTGTCCTGATGTCTGATTGGTTACGTCAGGCCGTTAACCGTTCAATTTTTTTGACCGTAGAATCGATTGGTTTCATACTGATATTTTTTAACTTCTACTGGGTCAGTTGTATATCGTTTTGGGCATTCATATGATTGATTTCTTATTATTGATCTTTGACCATTGTGTTGAAATGTTCATGTCCCTCACTTCATTTGTGCGCTGATGCTTGGTCGTGGCCACACTCGCGTCTCCTCAATTCCTTCGCTCGCATTTGTTGATACATTTTATCTAGTTCAGCGTGTTCGGTCATCGAATTAACTGACGAATCCCAGGTTTCCAGAAATTCTCTTGCGTATTTGATGTTTTTTTGTGCAGGAGACTTCTGCGGCGTTCACACTGAACATGTTTCTAGCTTGATCCTCCTGGACAAAGACCAAGGAGAGTTTATCATGCAGTTTGATGGCTAATTCGTGTTCATGTAATTGTGTAAATAGATTCGTTCGTTTTTTTCCGACTTATACCAGATTGAGCTGTTCTTTTGCCTACAAAAGTAGTGTGCGCATGGCTGCCGTTAGTTTCTATGCTCCTGTGATGATGTGTAGCTTCCGGTGTCTTGCAGTCATTTCTGGCATGTTTTTAATGTATGATAGAATGATTTCCCTGTAGAATTCAATCTTTGCTATAGGCTACGTCCGATGAAACATCGTGGATATTCGTTGTGAAGGCTTATCTGGAAGGGGTGTTTGTATTCCTTCCCTCCGCAGTATGTTTCTGCTTTTCTGCCCGTCTGCCTTTACAGTGAAACCATCACCTGAACAATGAAGAATAAAAACAGCGGCAACATCGCCTGTATGAAGTGGCTATCAAACTGGTCACTGTTCAACGGCGAATAAGATGTCCTTGTTGAAAGACACGACACCAATACGAAAGATGCAAATATAAGAGATATATGACCAACTTGGGACATACAGTGAAAGCTAAAAAACCATCACAAGAAACAACAACAAATCCGACAAACAGCCATCCCGGCGATGATTGGTAACAAACGGTTCAATGCCCTCATTATAGCAGAAAAGGATACATTGGACAGATCAAACAAAGATAATATCATCATTCTACCGGTACATAAGGGACGAATGATTATCATTAGCAAGACAGGTTATTTTGAGTAAGCAAAGCAACTACTAAGTTGCACAACTACCTAACGCCAAATCGATGCGGAACTCTCACTACGAAACTGTGAAACAAAAGTAAACAGTACACTAAGGGAGTTGGAAGTTACGCATGGGATAACCGCTCAAGAAAATGCAAGTAGACAATTCAAATTTTGCTCAGTTCTATGAATTACCGAATTTGCACAAGGAAGGTGCCTCCCTGCGTCCAGTTATGTTCCTGTCTGGAACTTCAGCTTACAGCATAACTAGAGACTTGTGGAAAAGTCTACGATACATCTTCGATAGGTCACATCTATCCATTGCCTACGATCAACAACTCCTGGACGAACTGAAAGACTTCAAATTGGAGGCAGAGGAAATAATAATTCCGGTTGACCTTACAGCTCTCTTCACATTAATTAGCCTTAATCTAATCAAGGGAGTGCTACGAAGACTGCTAGACTAGACACTCTGACCAAATAAGTCATTGAAACCGGAGGGTGTATGCTACCTTACGAAACTGTGTTTATCTACATACGTCAGGTTCAGTAACCAAATCTGCGAAGAACTAGGAGGAACTCCATTGAAGTCTCCCATAGTTTGACGCATCGCGAAAGCGGTCATGCAAAAGCTAGAGAACATGGCCCTGTCGAAGATTAGTCCGTAACTTTGGATACAATATGTGAATACGATATGTAATACTCAAGCGTTCAGAACTACTAAGTTCGCATGATCCGCCCAACAAAATTTTCAATGATATCAGATTTACTCGAGTCCTGTTTTTAAAAAATCAGAAACACATTTCAATACCTTGGAACTCAGAAGGAGGGAAAACGAGTACCTCTGGCGAGTGGTTATTCGCAGTGGGTATCCACAATGTTTCATCAAGGGCAGCCTGTTGCGAAAGGAGAGAAACTCGAAATCTACAGAAAAGTGAACAACACATCAAATGCCTGAGAAATCGTGCAGATAACTTCGTCCGTTTTGGCCGAAGTGATGTTTCTTTGCACTGGATTTGTACCACACGATTCTTTTATCAGTTCAGTTGGGCTGTTTGTTTTGGTTACAAGAGTGGTTTGCGTATGGCTGAGGTTGGTTGTAAACTGTTAAACTGCTTGCTCAATGATCTAACGTTCGCTGTCTACCTTGAGGGGAACGGGCACATCTCATTTCTAGACGTTTCACTGAACAAACGCTAGGATGAGTCACTGTCCACGTATTTGTATCTCAGGTCCGCATGGACAATACAATACCTACGATTTACAAGCACACAACCATAGTCTCGTTAAGACTGTGGCTGACTGAGTTCAACGTGCTTCGATAAAATACCACTTAGAAAGTGAACTGAAGTTAGTACACGAGAATCTGTTGAAAAATGAGTATCAGATGAAGTTTGTTCAAAAGTATTACTTCCCACAATCTACACGAATTACAAACATTACTGTTTCTCGCAAACGTGTCTACCTCAGTCTGCCTTTTAAATGTGACATTACTTCAATTTTAGTCAAACGACAACAAGTATAACATTTAAGCGCGCATACAACGCCACCGGACTGATCTATGTGGAAGAAACCACTCATGCTCCAACTACACCTGAAAAGGACCTTGTGCCCCTTCCCCCCCCAATCCAGTGTTGTATGCAGATTTGATTGTGTCTGTGGAAGCGGATACTTCAGGAAAACTATGGGTACCTCGGTACATGCATTAACGAACACACATCGAAGTGGCTGTTGAATTCGAAGGTCAACTTTACAGTTGGTGCCATTACCAAGCACCTTCTACAGCCTCGACTCAGTGAATCTGAGGGTAGCCTCCAAATCTTGACTAAAGCAGGCGTTCAACTTCGCGGAAGCCGTCTCCATTACACTGATTGGATCCTAGTATGTGCACCTAGAAACAGTCAATGATCAATCTTTCATTAGGTTCGTAAGGATGCAACTGTTACTTTTTCTCTTTATTTCTTTGTATTTTCTCGCAGTTCTAAACTGATTTATTATTCGTAGGGCTTATAACTTATGGGCTCCCTTGTTCTTTCTTTACCATTTTTGCACTGTCATTTTACTAAGTGTTAATCCATGTACGTTCTTTTAGCTCTCGTCCGATTTGTATGGACCTTCAAACCGTTTCTTATCTTCCGTTTGTTCTGTATGTATTTTCTGACCATATCTGGACCCGTGTTGCCTTTTTGACCGGCGACGATTGTGTTGTCCCAGCAAGTCAATGTTCTTTATCGACGAGCACACCGAACTAGTGGAAATGCGTAGTCTTCACTGGTTTGGTCATGTATTCCGTAGGCTGGTGGAACGTGTGCTGCACTGCGTATTGCTCAGTGTTGCCGCTGATGATTGAAAGAAAGCACTGGGCGGTCAAGCGATGATGTGGTTACTGGCTATGAAAGTTTTGA
>LOND01028997.1:0-14674 GCA_014220965.1 Paragonimus kellicotti
CTCTGAAACTAGAATCTATGACTAATCAACGTATGGAACTAACAGCACCGGCATTATCTACCTAATAATGGCTATACACTTCGGGTGACTCCATAGCCGCCGTTACAGGTCAGGCTGAGGTAGACTTTGTGCTGTTCGCTTGGCAGTTTCTGTTAAAACCAGCTCTACACGAAAAACTTTCAGAAATTTATTCATCGTGTCTGCTTACGCTCCTACTGACTGTAATGACATCGGCGTCAAGGACGTATTTTACTCGGATCTGACAGAGCTCCTTCGGTCGACACGTGGCTCTGATATAGTCGTTCTGGTTGGAGATATGAATGTCCAGGTCGACCGCCTTGGATTTCAGAGAAATCCCTGGAGTTGTTAGAAGCCAGACGGAAGGTTCCTTCCTGGTAGTTCACATAACAAGTTTAGAAGAGTATCCGTAGGAAACTGAAACGTAGTCTAAAGGCTGATCGTGAGGCTTGGTTAGTGGAAAAAGTTAAGGAAATGGAAACCGCATTTGCCTCAGGGAACATCGGTAAACTGTTTAAGCTGATCCGTGCCACTGGTCCCAGGCGACCGTCGGTCAGTGAAGCTATCAGCGAGGTAGATGACACACTAATCTGTAATAAGTCTAGAAAGTTAGGGCGTTGAGCGAACACCCATGCCGGCACTTTTCAAAGAGGTAGAAAGGCGTTAGTAGAGGCATTGACTCAGTTGTTTCAACTTGTGTGGACGACGGAGACCATCCCTCCGTGCTGGGGTCACTCGATAATAGTTCCCATATTTAAGAAAGGAGCCCGGGGCTCTTGCGAAAACCATAGAGGGATTAGTTTGACCCCAGTCATTTCAAGGGTTCTAGCATCAATTATACTTCGTCGACTCACTGCAGTTCGGGAAGTAAACATTAGGGAAGAACAGGCAGGGTTTCGCCCTGGGCGGGGTTGTATAGATCACATTTTCACCCTTCGTCAAATTCTGGAGCAGCGTCATGTGTACCGCCGGCCAACAATCGCCATATTCCTCGACTATAAAGGTGCGTTTGATTCGGTAGACCGATCTACACTTTTAGAGTCGCTTAGACGTAGGGGTGTACCGACTAAGTATGTGAACATACTGTCGGCGCTTTATTCCCATACCTCAGCTCAGGTTAGGGTTTACGGTGAACTGTCTGACAGTTTCAGCACCAGGAGCGGCGTACGTCAAGGCTGTCCCCTTTCGCCATTTTTGTTCAATTTCGTCATAGACGAAATAATGGAGGACTGTCTGCGGCACTCAAATGATGCCGGCGTGGACCTCCTACCTGGTGAAAGACTGACTGATCTTGATTATGCTGACGATAAGGTTGCTGTTTGACAACTTTCAAGCGGCACAAACAACACTGGACGCTATTTCGCGTTCTGCTAAGTACTTTCGGAATGCGCTTTGCAGCCTCAAAATGCAAAGTGCTTCTGCAAGATTGTGATCACGTAGATTTAATGTTAGATAATGAAGTCATGGAGGTTGTTGACCGGTTTGTATACCTGGGAAGCTGCATCAGCGGTGGCGTCGGTGTAGGGAATGAAATAGAAGCGCGTATTTCCAAGGCTAGGGCGGTGTTCGCTAATCTAAGACACCTATGGCGACAGAGAGGTATTTCTCTGAAGCTTAAGGGTCGCGTATATCAAACAACAGTGAGGGCTGTATTACTTTACGGCAGCGAAACCTGGCCGCTCAGGGTAGAGGACGTGAACCGTCTCCAGGTATTTGACCACCGATGTCTGCGTTCAATCGCTCGTATCGGGTGGCACCAGCGAGTAAGCAACGAGGAGGTTAGGAAGCGGGTGTTTGGCACTGATTGTCAAACGAGTTCTTTTGTTCAGTCGCTACATTTGCACAGACTTAGATGGTTGGGTCATGTACTAAGGATGCCAGCTAGTCGTTTGCCACACCGAGCACTGTTTGCCGACGCTGCGGCTGACTGGCGCAAGGTGCGAGGTGGACAGATGACTGGCGTAGACAAATGAAATCGTTTACGAAGGGGTTGGTCACTGTAGGTCGGGTTCGTCTCCCGGGCTGGGGCCCTCGCGACTCACAGAGTCGGTGGCTTGAGACGTTAGGTGAGATGGCGGCTAATCGAGCTCAGTGGCGTGAATGCTGTCGTTGTTTGGCCGAGTTGTCTGTGAAGTGAGTGCACTTAATGATGCGGGGCAGTGAAAGCCGTAAGGAAGCTGTCTTGCTGATGACGCCTTACTTTCACTTACAGCTCGGTTGTTTGTTTGCAAGGTGTAGGCGCCTTGATGTTGTATGTTTGAATATAGACGTAGCTATTTTTAGTAGTTAGGTCCACTTCCCCTCCTCTGTTTTCTTCTTTCTTCCTATATAAGTTTTTTTTTTCTTTGTTCTTCGTGGTTGTGTGGCAGTCAAGCATCAGTGTGAACCACTGATGTATTGCTGTCTATGATGATGATGAGTGCGAAGCTATAGCAGCTGTATTTCACTGTTCACGGGACAACAGTTCCCCACATTCGGCCTACTAGACGTACCAAGGAGGTCTATCTGATTTTCACTACTCAACAGCAGATACAGTATTTCTGGCCAGAACGACTATATCAGAGCCACGTGTCGACCGAAGGAGAGTGGCCAGATCCGAGTAAAATGCGTCCTTGACGCCGATGTCACTACAGTCAGTAGGAGCATAAGCAGACACATGAATAAATTTCTGAAAGTTTTGCGTCTAGAGCTGGTTTTAACAGAACCTGCCAAGCGGACGGCACAAAGTCTACCCCAGCCTGACCTGTAACGAGCGGCTGTGGAGTCACCCGAAGTGTATAACCAGTATCGGGTAGACAATGCGGGTGCTGTTAGTTCCATACGTTGACTACTGTCATGGATTCTAGTCTCCGAGATACAGCAGACGTCGACATGCAACGAGTCTAACGTTCGTGCGAGAGCGGCCTGCTGACCTATCTGTTTTAGCGTGCGAACGTTGAAGGCACCTATATTAATTCGCATTCTAGGTCTAAGCAAGGGACGAGGGAGGCCTGAGGCTGAATGGTAATCATCATCATCATATCAGCCATGAGCCTGACCAAAAGGTACTGTGGCTCGGGCTGCCGCTCACCTCAACAGTGACGTGGAATATCCTAGAAGAAAACGTTACTAAGAAGGTACGCCATTGACTGCGACACGCCGCCATCTCGGATAGCGTCTCTAACCAGCGGTTTGAGTGATCACGAGGACCCCATCCAGGCAGGCGACACCTACCCACTTTACTCAGTGGAGCAGTCAGGGTTCTCATATTTCGTGACCACGTTGTCGCTTGACCACCACGTGGTTTCACCCAACTGTTGGTGGTCTCAGTATATAATGCCCGGTACGGTAAACGATCAGCTGAATGGTAAGAGACGGAACTTACCGGCTCAGTGTTACCACGGTTAGCTACATCTGTTGTGGGACCTGTAGAGTAATTATCAGAAATGGAGGTCGGGAGGGGCCTGAGAGCTAAATTTGATAGGACAGTGGGGGAGGGGTCAGCAGTAGCATGTTTTCGCCTATCCACCCTGCTGTATGCAGCAGATAGGGCGACCCGGTTTATACTGCGAGACGGCCGATGCAGTATGGAATTTACCCGTGTTGTGATTATTCATGGTTGAGGACGTTACGAGCAACTGAATCGAAAGCAGCTTTCAGGTCCAAAAAGACCACGACCGTCGGCTGCCTATAAGAGTGCCGATGTTCCAAGATCCGTCGCAAGGTAAAAATGTGATCAACGCACCCTCGACCGGATCGGAATCCTGCCTGTTCTTCACGTATCTGACTTTCTCTGGGCTTAGTGAGCCGACGTAAAATGAGGCCAGTGAGCAACTTGGACGCAACAGTTACTAGACTGATGCCTTGGTGGTTGCTGCAGACGTTGAGCCCCCCTTCTGCAAACAGGAAATTTCGTCGATAAGTTGCCAATCACGAGGTGCCTCTTCAGTTTCCCAAATCGTCTGAAGGAATTTTGTCAGTTCTGATATCAACCTCTCTCCGCCATCCTTGAAAAGAGAAGGAAACAAGGAGACCTGATCCGGGAGTCTTATTTCCATCCAGTAACTTGAGCTCCACGACCACTAATGCTCCTGATGGAGGGCGGTCTGGTCAGATTCTTGGCTAATTCGATGGTGTTGATAGTAATCGGACGAAGTTTAACAGTGACGCTCACGATGGCTATGGAGTATTCTGGCTAAACATAGCTTATGCTCATCGCGCAGCTGTACCAATCGACTGCCATTATCATGTGGATGTACAAACGATCACACCGCTTCAAAGCCCCATCTCCTTTGTTTACCAATCTGATCTCGTCGTCTGCATGGTCTTGCTGAGATTTGCTGAAGTGTTTCTCAAACGTTTTAGCCTACCTTTCGTGTCGGCGCGATTGAATGCTGATAGATGCACCGACGTTTTCACAAGTGTTCTTACACTGACACGACGGCCGGTCAGTCAGTCAGTTTGCGCTTTCAAGTTCTCGTTGGTTGTCGCCGTATTCGGAACAAGTCAGAATCGAACGGCGCTTGTTCATGGAGTTTATCGACTTGATAAAAATCTATTTCTGTGGCAATCGCACTGCTCTTACGGAAAATACCTCTTCATAGAAACCTTTTATTGTTGCTGCGATTTGTTTCCAGTGTTTGTTGTGTTCTCTCAACTGACTCCAACTGGCAGTTTGTTCAGCAATTCTTCTCCGTAAGGGTTTTTAGCACGAATGCCAGTTACTTATATCGCATGTACGAGTGTCTGACCTCTGAACAAATGATAAAACAAAACGAGCACGCACAACAGCATGATCTGAGTCCAGGTGGTTAATCCAAGCTATTGGAAAGTCGCCTTGATGTTGTGTTTGAATATAGACGTAGCTATTTTTAGTAGTTAGGTCCACTTCCCCTCCTCTGTTTTCTTCTTTCTTCCTATATAGGTTTTTTTTTCTTTGTTCTTCTTCGTGGTTGTGTGGCAGTCAAGCATCAGTGTGAACCACTGATGTATTGCTGTCTATGATGATGATGATGAGCAGAACAGAGTGGTCTTCGTGTGGCGCAATGCCTCTGTTGAAGTGTAGTACTCGAAACCTAGAGACCGTGATATGGGCACAGATGCAGGAATCATTCATTAGTGTTGGTGCGTTATGCTCGAACAGTGAACACATCACCCAATCGCAGCTCGTCTAGTGAAGACGGTCGAGATGAGTATTCGAATCGCTGATTATTATGTTGTTTGTGTTTGGTTTGCCTTAGAAGGTCGACGAGGGCCTTAAAGCCTCTGGACAATTACTGGTTGAGGCGAACGCCGATATAATGAATATGCGTCGCTCTTCTGGCTAGCTCCAACATGGTCTAACCAATCCGTTAAGTATGATAGAGTGCAGAATTGACTGTTCACTGGGATCCAGTCGAGCAAACATTGTTCTGCTCTGGAACTCAGTGCAATTCCCACTCCAGCTTGACCACGAGATTCAGCTTCGGCGTCACCAGAAACCCTGGAAGAGAAGACATGCAACGACAACTATCGAGAAATAAGCTCAAGTAAATAACTGTTTAAGTCGTAGACTCACGTCTGCAACACACGACACGCATCAAGTTCCAGACTGGAGGGTAGCTTGTTGACCGACTTGTAGGAGAGTGCGAACATTGATGGCGTCAATGTTCATTATTTATATTGTCGTTGGAAAACAGTTATCATCCGAGGGTACACGTAAAGAAGACAGCTTGGGGGCGGAATGGAGGGGGAAAGTCATGTGTGTAGTATAATGTTACTGTGAGGAGAACAATAATATAATACTTCTCGGGTTTTTGTTCCACTGAGTGGGGTTGACTTTAGGGAACCCACCTCGAGTCTCCGACTCAGAAGCCTGATTTGCGAGGCGACAGGGTACAGGGTTTTCTTGAGAGAGCCTCTTCGAAGCCAGTGACCCAGGAGTCTGACTCATTTGACAGTGTGTAGCTTACCTAGCCCGAGGGACAGTGAATAAGACATTGATGTCTGATTCTGAGCACTGCTGCGCGCAGTGGATGTACTCAAAGCTACATCGGGCTTTTGGATGATACTGATGTTTTTCGACCGTATTGGATAATACGCCGGCGGTCACGGTCAACCGTTGGGCGATCGGAGTGTTCTTTGTTTGAAGGTAAATTTCCCAGTCCTCTTCTTCCTGATTCAGAAGACAACTATGATGCACCTGTATAAATATTTTCACTGTATACTCATAGGATCGTGCCTCACTACCTAAGCACTCCTACGCGGTCAGTAGTGCGACATACAATCCTATGAGTGTAACTGCTTTTCGTCTGGCTGCTCCCCTTTGGCCTGTCTGACAAGGTTGCACCTGGAAGGACCGAAGTCCTAGTCAGCATAGCCCTGCGGACCAATACACAACCCTGGCCGTTATGTCAAGGTATCAGGGTTGATCACGGGATCCCACCGAACAGTCACTTCTGCGCTATCGGACTTAGCAGATTGGTTAGACCCTGTTGTGGCTAGCTGGAAAATCGTTGCATATTCATCATCAGCGTTCGTTCCAACCATCAGTTGTGCTACAGGCCAGCAGCCCACTCTCACACAGACTTTAGACTGAATAAATTTGCTGTATTTCATACTAGAATCCATTATAGTGGTCAACCTATCGAACTAACAACACGAAAACTGTCCGGTACAAATCGAGTGACCGCACTTATGTCTATCGGTCATGCGTGAGTGATCATCATCCTCAGTCCACTGGCCGCAGCGGGACTGATAGGTTGTATTTCCGTTAACATTAGACTGTCGTCTTCTCGGTCAGGTCCCGTTAGAATGAGATGTTCACGTCACATCTTCAGAACTCTTCATTTTGTTTCCCTATGCTTCAGCCGTTGTCGAAATCAAAGGCGTATTTCACTCGGTTGCTACCACTCACCTTAGATCCGCCCATACCCTTCCGTTAGTCATTTTGACGACAATTATGAATGCGCCTGTGAGCTGCATTGGTAAGGCCGAGTCTTGTTTAGATGGCGAAGTTTGCTGGCGTCACATCACTTGGATACTACTGGACAGCTCTGTTCGCCGAGCACAGGCTACTTTCAGCCCACACTTGTTTCACACATTATACGTGTCATTGTATTTGGCTTCCTCTTTCTCTGAATCAGACTTGGTTTCAGACGAACTTCAGCTGTTAGTCATAGGTAGGCGTGGCTTCCACTCAGAACTGTCGTTCTTATTGGAATACGTTCTTGAATTCAGATTATTCGTTGGTACATTGTCGTTTCGTTCTTGTTTTCGCTGGGAAGCGACTGACAGTTGAGAATCCGGTCAGCGGCGACCCGAGCAACAGTTCCTTCTGGTCACACTCAAAACTGTTGTGATGATGATGAGACTCAAGAACGGGGAACGAAATGCGAATATGGTCTGCGGTTCATGGCCTGGTTTCAGGTTAATCAACTAATTCTTCATTTTGCAACATACGCCAAAGCGTCATTTTTTTTCTTTTCACCAGTGATCAGGGTATTTTTAAGACCCATTCTTTATATTAGTTGTCCGACTTTCTCCATCTGGCTACCTCTTTCATGGAAGTACCCCGACAAACTGTGTCAGTTTATTGATATCTTGTACGCTGGCTGAGTATTTAGTGCGCACTTGTAAACTCGTTTCCCTAATTCAAGCTGAGTTTGACTGGGTTTTCCGATCGCTCCTTTTCTCTTCAACGGCGTGATGGATACTACTTTGGAACAGGTAATCGGAGTTCTCAAGGAACTTGGGTTGCGTCCGACAAGCAACAAGTTGACTAACATCGATTTTGCTGGCGAAATCGCTCTGTTTAATTCTTTGGACCTCATAATGACCCGGTTCAGCTATGTGGTTGATGTATACATTATCTAACGCGTGAAAACCACTTAGGGTATCAAACTTGACACAATATGAAAAAAAGCGTTCTACCAGATCAAAAGGAAAAAAGATGTAGAGTGAAAAGAAAATAAAGCTCATCGATGCACGGTGGGATTCGTAACACGAGCGCCATTGATTTCTGTTGTTCGTGATGTCAGGCAGCGTCCTCTACCACAGATGTTCATTGCCTTTAAGACTCCAGCCAGGAAATCAGAAGTGCCTTACTAAGGCAACCTTCCGAGTGAGCGCCTTCATACCCCAAACATAAGTCGCACGCTGGCCGTCAGTCTGCCACTTCCAGCCTAACCCACTATTCACAAACAAGACACGATGTGGCAGGCGGTGAGTTGGCATTTGTAAGATGTGGCCAAGCCAACGAAGCCTGTAAGACAGATCGCAAAGCTCAGGGGTCTACAGAATCTGTCCATTTTGAGGACACGTCGGCGAACTTTGTCACTGCTAACACGGTATTGCCACGACATGCGGCTAACGCCTTGAGAACAACGGTGGTAGAAAACAAATACTTTGTGAGCATCATCTGTGCAGATGGGCCAGATTTCGGAGCCACACAGTATGACCGCTCTTACGATGCATTCTTCCTTTGTACATTCCCTCAGAGAGATTGGGGTCATGCCGACGCTACATGTGACCTAATTTGGCAAACGCCATCCATGTCTTCGCTATGCTATGTGATATAATCGGTAATTCCATCACCATTGATACAGCTCTTAATATACATGAACCCTACCTCCATCAGCTCACTGCCATACACCCTTATCTCTCCGAACGTCCTACAGTAACTTGATTTCAGGATGTTCACGTACTTGCCGGATACATCCCTTCTTGTTTGACAGTTGCAGAGTGCTTTTCTGTCAGCTGAACCAGTGGTCATTCTGATGTCCAAGAAAGGAACAGTTGGGCTAGCGTGTATGTGTGATCAATGCAGCCACGGCCAGGGCGAAACTCAGTTTGCTCCTGACGAATGTTTTCTTCGCTCATTGCTGTTGGTCTACGGAGTACAATTAGTCCCCATGATGTAACTTATTATGAGATAGGTTTGGCACTAATCTTCTTCATTCTTGTTGCATGTATGCCCGCAAACCTGTTCGCTTCACTTACTTGGATAGTGACCTTTCACCGGATTCTAATACAGAGCATGCTATTGAGGTTGACACGTTGCTCATCGGCTCTGTTTTAAAAATCCTCGAGATCACTGTTGCTACTGTAGTTGATCCCGTCTAGAAATTCTCCATGGTCGGTGCTGCTGACCAAGGTTTGTTAATACTGCATTTGGTTTTGCCACACATTGCAATAATTCTGATGTGACGACACAGCTCTACACGACTGTCCCCGGGTGTATGGATATTGCAAGGCGGTGGGCGATGATGTGATCAGAGCTTTATAAACTTTAACCGCCCCTGTTAGCAGGGTTGGTAAGTGCTGTATGCGTGGTTAGAGGTGCGCGACTATGTGCGCTTTTGATTGAAGATACCTTCGGATATGGTAGTGCGTCATATTCAGTGGTGGGCTTATATCCTTGGGACTTGGTTGTTCTTTGAGTTTCCAGTTTTTTCTCATACAGATGTATTTATTTACCAATCTTACACTTTATGAACTATTGTGAAGATTACTTCAAATTGAACACCATCTGCATTGTGAAGATTACCGGAAGACCCATTCACGGCTCAACGCTTACTGTGTGTGTGTCAGGTCTCTTTTGCCTCAAGTGTTTATCCACTGTTCTCACGTAGAGTGAGGGTACACACTAACTGCGTTCGCTTTTCGCCGTGGGCTGGATGACCAAGACTTGCACAGCTGTCATCCCCAGTGCCGTGTAATCTAAACTGTCATCCATTCAGCTTAAAGCACTAGGCGATCGACCACTGATTTGACATAGTGAAATGAAGGCAGTCGCTTGTAAGTCGGGTACGCCTCGTCAAATTCGTCTCCGAAGTTTAGTCCCTCGTGTCCAACCTCTCCCCTGGCTGGACACATTACTGGTATGACAGTTAATTGGGTTTGCTAACCGTACCCACCACACAGGCAACTCATTCAATCATCGACACCTGTATGTGTGTATGCGTAGCCAACGTCGCGATTGGTCAGTTGAACTGTCAGCCCACCGTTGTAAGCGTCGTTGCTTGTCTTAGACCGCCCCGCCTTTTATTCGCTCACACCTGCCCTCATGATACTTGTTATGCGGATGAAGTTTAAAAGATTTCGGGAATTCCTGTTCCATCTCGCTACCTAGGCCTTACGATCTCTTAGTTGCTTCTTCAGTCCTAAGCGGGTAGCCCTGCGAACGGAATTACACTGACGATCGTACGGACGATTCAGGCTATCGTCAGGAAGTTCAGATGACTGCGTAAAAATCTAGCTGCTGGTGGCTGAGCAAACACGAGGTGGTATCACGCTTAGGCGTTGTATGCCGGTCATATTCCTCACTGTCGTCCGGCGGGTGGTGGTCCTAAGCTAAACGCAAGAACACTGTGGAAGGTGTAGAATACTCGCATATCTGCAACTTTACATACGTCACTGTTTGTTGGTGACGTGGCCTCTCACCGGGACCTAGAGCGAACTTGGCACACACCAGTGCGTGCTCAGAATTTACACGGGTGCCCCAGATTGATTTGCAGTTCCGGAAACAGCAACGCCATTGGTTCCTAAAGGCCTTTTATTCACTCTGTGATCAGAGTTAATTTGGTGGTAGAGGTCACCAGTTGGCGACATCGAAAACGAGTGCTTTTTAGATACAGACCATTATCGGCACAAACCTGCGACAGGCGTTTAATGTTCCACAAATGTCGGCCATCTACATCCTGCTCGTCAGCAGCTGGTCTGCTTACTTAAGCGTTCAAGTTTTCAACGTTTATCACAATGCCTGTGCGGTGTGCAGAAGGTTAGTGAGCTAATGATGGAACTCATCTTTGATTGCGTCAGGACTACACTCTATGGAAACGTATACCGCAATAGGTGACTGACGGCGCTTGTGGTGGGCGCCTTCCAAAGCTCCATCTGTACCTTCCAGCCTCAACTTTGACGACTGTTGACTTCCTAGCTAGACAGCAGACATTAGTAGCAGGTTCTGCTGTACGCGCAAGGGCTACCTGTTCACAGGGAAGATGAGTCTAGTGTAGTAGGTCTGTCCAACATAGAAACCTGTTTTCCAAGAACCTATTTTCCGGGGTTACGGCGTCACGTGTCCTTTGTTGATAGCGACCGGTGACCAAACTGGCTCATGTGCTCTCTGAGTGAAGTCGAGCTAGCGCACACTTCGTATTACCAAGAGTAGTGTAAGCCTAATCTTGGGAGCGTGAGTCCGAAGCCGGATGTGATGTATCTGAGAACGTTCATTGAACACAGACTTCCTGTTTGCATGATTTTCGATATCAATTTTATATTGAATTGAGCAGCGTTCTCGCTAGTCTTCTTAAGTCAGAGGTTTGAATCAATTCATATGTTGGTAGGTCGCTGTCTTCGTCTCTGTTGTCCTGCCGTATCTTATTTTGTGGATCGTCCTTAATCGGCTGTGGTTTGCGATTTTTGGCTTGTACGTTCGTTCAGAGTCTTAGGGCTCATCGACTCGACGCGTGCTCGTTGGGGCTGGTAATCGCCACGGTGAATCTATGGCTGAGGGAGACCAAAAATATCCACACACTACACGGAGGGCATGCTGTTCGGAAATCCACTTTCTCTCATTAATTCAATTAAAACCCTTTTTTGGAGTGATAACACACGTCGCATCGTTGCCTCGTGAAAAGGCTTGTGTTGCATTTCACAGGAAATCCATTTGCCAACCTGAAATTCCCCACTCTCTGGTAATACTACCGCTCATTGTCTGCATCAGCTTATTCACCAGTTGCTTCGCACGTGAGAAAATACTTCCCAATATTTAGTCTAGGATGCACTCGGTAGTATTAATCATTCTGAGCGCCGGTTCCAAATCAGCAAATTAAAAAACTGTACATTTCAGGATCGTTAGTGTTATTGGTAAAAGGTGTCTCACTTTGGTTATATTAGGCGTTCTGTGCATCACTTTCTGTTTAATCACGAAGTGTGATAGGTTACCGAGGGTAGTAGTGTGGGAATGCAGATCAGATTCCTCAATCCGCCGATCGATAATCTACTTACATTCTAGGCTTTTCGAGACAACCCTGTATGGTTTGGTTGGTCTCACGTCGCTGAATTCCTAACTATGAATGACCTGATTGTCATCTTATTCTTTAATCCTGTTCTCATTCGTTTTCTGAAATAAATTTGAGGTGGCTTAGTGAATACTCAGTCGTTTATTATTTGTATGTTCTGACACCGGCACTCAGATGATATCCAACCAGTAGTGTAACATGGTTCGTCACATAGCAGGGGACGTTTCACAGCTGTTAAATTTGGAACTCCATTTTTTTTGCTCTTGACATAATATTGGATGTGAGCTAAAAATTGGTTCCAAACCACCGGTCTTCTTGCATCATGTATTTTGTGAAATTTCCGCCATTTTGCCTCATGTTCAACGAACAGCTCGAGTCGACGTCCGTCCAGGTGACTGTCATGCCCGCACCGGACACGTGGCGTTCCGGTATTCCTGTTAATCCTCCCATGGTCCACAGTATAGCTTGTTCCGCCTCTGGTGATTTTGTGGCTGCCGGTCTGGAGAAGAGCACCATCGAGTTGTTTGCTGGTGATGGAAAGCGCTTGGCTCACTTGGAATCTTTATATGGCCATCGGCGGGCTGTCTCAACACTCCTATTCATTGGGGTATGTTTCATTTTAAGTGTGTTCTGGGAAGTCTCAATTTGTATGCAACTCTACGCAGACTTCCGTTCACACAAATACCTACGCGCGCGTAAGAAATTGACAAATAAGATGTTCCCCAATATCTTCCATAGTAGCCTTTCTTGTTATCTGTTAAATTCATAATCTACAATTCCTGTATATCATTCCGGATGTTGTCATGCGTTTGCCTACTGCGTAGCAGTCCAACTTGACTTGTTTACGTTATTTTTGTTTAACTGTTCGCTCCTGCAGGAAATGGTTTTTAGCTACTCTTGGTTGGTTAAATGAATTCATTTTTTCTGCTAGTCAATTTTGTGCTTTGGGTACGACCGCGATTGCCAGACTGTCAAATGATACCACTCTTATTCTGAGCACGGGTTCAAACTAAATCTTCGCACTAACTGACTTCCTTTATTTTTTTTATTCAGGTTTCAAGCTATAGTCCAAGCGAGATTTGAACTAATAACTCTCGGCTGAAGCTCTTACTCACTAAGCGGTTTTATGGGCCTTGTTTATGGCGCGGAGCGAATGAGTTCAATCGTGCCGCTTGTCAACAGCACCCAACCTGCTTTTAGTAGATGGTCCATCTCTGATAAGCGGTTTGTACCAACGGTGACCACGAGGATCGAACTTGAACCATTGTTTAACGAACATCGAAGAGCTGGCTGTTTTGTTTTTACTTTTTTGGCAGCTGCACACTGTTATTCTACTGAGTGTGATCGTACTTATTGTGGTTGGCGGCATCCGAAACGGATTAGCCTGTCACAATGACCGAAGCCAAAGGACGCCTGCGCTTAACCATCACCGCAAGTGGCTTGCGCTGCACCACTTGCGGTTCCACCACACACCACATATCCGGTGTAAACCCGAAGGAATAAGACCAGTAGGTGTGTGAGTGAGGCCTTTGTGTCCAGCCGGCCAATGCTGGTTAGCCAGTTGAATGGCTAGCACGAAAAGGAAAACAAACAGAGGTAGACTGCAATGACAAGATCTAAACTGAGAAGAAAGATATGTAAAATGTAATACAAGAAGCATTTCAGTATACGAGTGATGTTAGTGCATTCTAGAGAGGATAAGGAATGAAAAACAAAATTCAGAGTGGACTACGAAAAGAACAGGCAAACCATTCATCATACAATACACCAACAAAGCTGAAGATAAGAATGGGTAGAAGACCGCAGACACCAAGTTTCTGAAAAGAACAGCGGATTAGTTGCCAGAACGATCACGGTCATAGTCGATGCAGTCACTAACATAAATAATGGATATACTGGCATAACCTACTGAGCCTAACGTCATCTTTTCGCCGACGGTGCACTATGAGTACGCTGGTGACCTACTAATCCAAGGCGGCCAGCGCATTCACGGCCGCACACATCGCAACGCCATATAGTCATGTCACCACGACCTATGGCACCGATGGTTCCTTTGCGTACCGCGCGCTTCCGTTCTCGGCCGCGCAATAACTGCTCGTTGAACTCGCGGACGCCCGTCCGAATCGTATTCCTCGGACTGGATCACGACGGCAGCACCGAGACGATCGGTCTCAAACGCCAGAAACGTCCGGACTGGTTCGACGACAACAACGTGGTTATCGCTGAATTGGTACGAGAGAAGAATGCCGCGTTTGTTGCCTTCACACACTGGACCCAAACAATGGAGCGAAGACCACTTTTTGGAATACCCACCGTCAACTGGCCCAGCGTGTTCGCGGATGCAGGGATTCGCAGATCGTCGACAACACCGGAGTACGATCGACCTGGTGTTCGCTGCTCGACAAATTCAGGAGAAATGCCGGGAACGCAACCAGCCCTGTATGCTCTCTTCGTGGATTTCACCAAGGCCTTTGATTCCGTGAACCGCGAGGCGTTGTGGACGGTGCTTGGTAAGTTTGGATGTCCAGGTAGGTTCTTCAATTTGATTAATAATAAGCTCTTTGTCTACAGCTCAATGGTGCTGTCTATACTGCTGTACGGCAGTGAAACGTGGACACTTGTATCAGCGGAACGTGCGCTATCTGAGCCGCTTTCATTTGCAATGTCTAGAG
>LOND01028998.1:0-27820 GCA_014220965.1 Paragonimus kellicotti
CTATCCATCGTTATCCCACTTGTGTTTAGAAGTTTAACGTATGTTTATTTCAGAATGTCTGATATTACACGCCTTGCATAATATGCAGGGAAGTCTCCCGATAGTCTCAAGTGATTCTTTTGTGGAATATCATTCTCTGCCTCTGCTGGCATTTGGAAATACATTCGTTTGCTTATGAGCATCAGCAAAAAATACTGAATACTCCTGGAGCTAAGCAAATATCAAACTGTACAACGTGGTCTTTCGAAATTTTAACATTTTTCCTCGAAGACACACTTTAGAAGATCTCAGGTCAAAATGTCGCCTACAATCGATTGCAGCTGTCGCATTCGGCCAGACTTTACAACCAACTTCTATCGAGAACAGGCACCAGACTCGGGTCTCACGCGTGTTAGAGCTTGTTAGTAGTTGTATCATTGCTACGACCGGGATTAGAATTCGAGCCGTGCTTTCATGAGGCAATTGTGTTAACCGCCGCCACTGACCTCATTTTAGGCAGGACTGGCTCATCATAACCGAACATTCCGCCAAGTTCGCACGTAAGTTGCGTTGAGATAGCCCGATCGTCTAGATAGGAGACAATTACTGTCTATTAAATTCAGCCGATAACCCCACAGTTTGGACTTTTGGTCTAATCAAGCCTACTAGACGACATTCCAGATTACTGATGAGATGAGAATTTTAGGTATCTACAATATCAGGATATTCGCAGAGTAAACAACCCCCTTGGCAAAACTGAACCAATCCTCAACACCCCTACATCACCACGTACAAATCTTCTCCGCCGTCACATAGGTGACCGTTGCCAAGCTACCATTCACATGTGTTCATTCGAGTGAACATTCTAGCTGATCCACTTTATCAACACGATTAAGCGACAAATGTTGCGAGCTGTTAGCAGTTATCGTCGGTCGCACACATGACCACTGATTATACCTAACTGAAGTATGAAAATAAAAAGTCCAGGTAAATGTGTCTTATACCAGTTAAATCAGAGTCAATTCCAGGAATGCGTCAACTACTTTGACGCGTATAGGATTGGTCGATAGTCTATGATCAGCGTAGCCTCTGTGACTGTATCACCACCTTTGGGATTCTATTACGTAACAACTCAGTGATCAATGTTAGTGGGTCTAACAAATGACCTGTATCCAATTCGTGTTTGGTAAGTGATGACGCCAGGTTCCAGTTCAGCTACTGTGCTGATAGTGCATTTTGCGTCATCACATTCAATAACCAGTGAGGGGCGACGTTCCGCAGGTATTGTTGTTCACTTCTGTCCGTCCTAAGAATGCGCACGTCAAAGCAAATGTGGGTTAACCGTTGAATTTGATGCGAAACACTGTGAAACGTGAAATAGAAGGTGAGTAACGGAAACAGTAGTAAGTAAGAGGTTGAGTAGGTGTAATTTAAAGTCGATAGCATCATTTTCTTCAGAAATTCTTCCTCTTTGTTGACTCCGCCATAAGTACACATTTGTCTGGCTCCACGGAACAGAGTTTGGACTAAGCCGCTCTTGTACGCTTTGCGGAAGAACAGTTGAAGTGGAAATTTCAGTGTTTTGAACCAAGAATGCGCATGACAAAAGGATTGTTTACTCAGGAAACCATCACATGCTGTACACGATTCGACACCACATAAAACAAAAACGTTCCTCTACATATAACACTAATTCCGGGACGCCGGAACTGCCAAAGTCAAGTCCATATGTGAAAAATACCATCCTTTGCCAACATGCCCTCCAGTGATTCTTCTTGTAATTTTTCTGAAAATACATCAGTAGCTAAACACATGCCACTGCCTGGCGGCCGACGAGTAGTGTAGTGTGATATTTTATCTCAACTACAGTAGTAGCTTCACGTTGCACTCCGATACTTGTGCTGTGGTAAATTGCCGTGAAAGACTGTATAACTCCCTAAATCGTTTTTCATTAGAAACCGCCGAATTTGGGTTGAGTGAAATGGAGAGTCTGTACGTTTGACTGAATCGGATCTAATCGGTAAAGAATTTGTCATCAATCCAATTTAAAAAGTGGTTGCCCAGCCATCCTTAGAAAAACGTCAGCCAGGAGTGAACACTATCAAGCCCTAAAGGAATTAGCAAACTGGAAGGATGTAATTGTTTTAAAACCTGACAAAGGGTCCGGAGCTGTGGTGATGGACAAACAGCAATATGTGGAGAAAATGAATGTCATCCTTTCAGATAACACAAAGTTCCTACCGGACAGCCAACCGGACAACATAATGCTGGTGGAGAAACACATTTGCCGTGAGTTGCAGATTTTACTTTTACATGGGTACATAACCGAAAGACAGTACAAGTATATGAAACCTATCGGTAGTACGACTCCGCAATTATACGGTTTACCAAAGATTCACAAACCGCAAACGCCTTTGCGGCCAATCCTTGCGATGGCGGGTTCGCCTTATCACAAACTGGCTAAGTGGTTAGTGGATGTTTTACAACCAGTTCGCGCACTCGCTTCCAAATTTTGTCTGAAAGACACGTTTGAGATGTGTGAAATTTTAGATAATACTGACTTGAAAGGAAAAGTTATGTGTTCCCTTGATGTAAATTCGCTTTTCACAAATGTGCCATTAAGGGAGACGGTCGACTTTATCTGTGACTTTGCACTAGCTCATAACATAAAGCTTCATGTCCCAGCCAATATCTTGAAGCCTTTGATATTATTGTGTACTGAAAATATCAAACATGGGATTTAAACAAATAGACGGGGTTGCGATGGGTAGGACCAATTTTGGCTGAATTGTTTATGTCTATGATTGAGCTCCGCCTTGCGAATACACTGCATGACATCCCGATTTATCGTCGATATGTTGATGACATAATAGTATTCGCACAAGACAAAGAGACAATAGAAAAACTATTGGATTTATTGAACTCTTCGCACCGAAATCTAACGTTATCGTCTGAGTTCGAGAAGGAGGACACGCTCGCCTTTCTGGATATCAGCATCAAGCGACGAAAGGATGGTACAGTGTGTCGATCAGTATATCGTAAGTCCACCTGGGGAGGACAATATTTGAATTTCAACAGTTTCTCACCCATACAACACAAACGCTCGCTGGTTCGTTGTCTATTTCACAGAGCGCGAACTATATGTACGGGTGATACACTAGATACAGAGTTGAAATTTATTCGTGAGACCCTGGTCTCCAACGGTTATCCACTGGGTTTTATTGACTTTCACAGCAAACCGAAAGTAATAAACCCACAAGAAACGTCTGTTTCGAAGAAACCGGTGTACATGCAGTTACCGTACAAAGGAGATAGTAATATGTCGTTTCTAACGCGACGACTGACACAGGTCATCCAACGGACGTACAATGCAGCTACACTGCGTTTACTCAGTCGCACCAAGTCACACACTTCCTCACGTTAAGACGCGGATGCCAGAGCTGTCCACTTCACACTGTATCTACCAGTTCACCTGCAGTTGCGGTGACGTTTACATTGGCAGAACTGATCGATCCCTGCGCCTTAGAATGAAGGAACACGTGCCCAAGTATATCGAGGACTTGATGTGTGGCGTGACCCGACGCGACCTCACCAAACAACGCAAGCCGGCCTCTTCGATCGCCAGACACCTGCTGGAGACCGGACATGTGGTCGACCCGACAAACGCTTTCCGTGTGTTGATGCGTCATCACAAGCCTGTCATCCTTAAGTCACTCGAGGCGCTGCTTGTCATGCGTAGCAAACCAGTCCTCTGTGTGCAAAAGCTGTTGACCTTGAACCTCCGTCTGCCATGGTTTTGACCAATGACAGACTAGTGTATGCATTGAATTGATATATGAACTTAATTCGCTTAAATATTTTTGATTTTCACCGCTGTTATGTGTAGCAACTGACGAGAACATACGAAATGGTACTACCATCTTGCAAAACCGGTCTTCTGATTTCGTTATTAAAAAACCGAATATTTTCGGTGCAAATGGAATCCGATAATCAAGGTACTCAATGGGAACATACATTATTAGGTTGTCTGTTGAGCTCAGAATGCGTGAAAAGTCGACAGTTGACATAAAATTGTGGACATTAATGTAATTCGCACACCCGTCTCACAGAGTTTAGGCCGATTCAAATGAACATTCTAAATAAGTGGGATTGCGTCTTTCAAGAAACTTATTTAGAATGTGCAAAAACCATCCAGCCACCTCACTGTATGCCTAGTTGTCCACGGCTAGAATAAGTTTCGAAGCACACTGCTTTGGTGTTATTTCAGTGGATCCCTTATCTGTGATGTGCGTCCCCAGTGGTTTTATGTTTATATCGCGCCTTATTAGGGGTATCCAGATAACACTCGAACGTGAAGCTTCCTTGAAATCAGTTTTCCTTCCAAAATACCATTGGCCGGCATGCTGTCTAGTTTGAATTTGATTCCATAACGAAGCAAGCCTTTCCTTATTGACGTGTACTACGCTTCGTTCATGGCGATAAGAATACAAGCTTCTTCAGGTTTGAAGAAAACGACATAGTGCATGCTTTTTTACTGTTCAGTTCGAATGTTGAACAACACTGTTGACTTACGGGGAGGTTACAAACTGATGTGAGATATGACGAATTTGGCGCGAAATTAACCGGCATTTATCGATGAAGTGGGCCTAACTCCTGCAGTTAACTATACGAGTTTCGAACTGAACCTGAATGTGTAACCGGTGAGACTTCCTTCAAGAGATCTTTAACTTCAGTCTTAAATATAGTACTTTTAACTGTGTACGCTTAAATTGCAGTAATGACAAGTTGGGGACATGTTTTAATACATCAGCAAGAAAAACGGCCTTATAGATAACAACGACTAGTGAGGAGGGAAGACGTCTAATTTGCCCCTGGTATTCCTCGACGTAACGGTTAATGAGAATGAATGAAACGTAAACTTCACGCAAAATTCGTCCATAAGCTGTTCGATTACACAAATCTATAAAACTCAACGGTTCACTTTATTTTAAAGAGTTGTGTAACCACGAATTTCACTTCCATCATATTCAAAAATTTGCTTTGTAAACTAATGAATAATTTGACGAACGTACTGCGAACATATTTTTGAGTCGATCACACGGTTATTCTAACTAAACCGCCCATCCGAAGTTTTTCAATTCCTTACTCGGCAGTACCAAGAAGGTTGATGTATAACTCTGTGGTAACATCATAAAATTCTAACATTTTACGAATTCTTCCACTGCGGGTGATTGTGTTCTAGTTTATTTTGTGGAAGACATCTCATCTAGAGGGCAGTGACCAAACATGACTCACAGATAATGTAAACGTGACTGTCATTAAGACATCAGAACCGACTAGGGAAACCATCAATATGTGTCAAAGTATCTACCTCGATAGGTAACTGCCAAATAACTGTTGAACCTCACATAAGGCAGATAACGTATTAAACTGACTTATGTAGCCATACAAACGATGTTTTCAAAATCTCTCAGCTTACTACCTGCCCCCAATAAACACGTATTGATTGAGAATTACATCCGAAATACTTACTTTCAACTGCATGGTTAGGCTATAGACCGAAGCACCTGATTGCGAGAATTGTGAATAATTTACAATGAGGTGCTTTGTGAGTTGCTTTTGGTTGCTCCAACCACAAGGAATTAGTCCAGTTCCATCATGGTACACACGTTTGAATATTGCCCTATAATCTCTATTCTCCGACGGAAACATTAATTCGTGTTGAATGAAGTAAAATCCAGATGTAGTAACCAAACTACATGATATTTAAACCGACCGATGTGCATTTTCAACAAATAAAACTGTAGAATATGTATCAGTTCGAAATTTCTAGCGCGGTATTCTAAACCAATAGTTTAAAAATAGAGGTATTGTTGCCTAAATCATGCTTGAGTTTTCAGGTCAGGACAAACAACGGGACTGACATCACCTAGTACCTACTCTGTTGCAATTAACGTCTACGCTCAAAGCTAAACAAGCCAGTGACAAACATCTGACCCGTTAACTCCATTCGACAATACTTTTATCATTCTTACCAAAACCCATTTGGTTATCGTGAACACTACAGTCAGGCGTCTCCAATAAACAAACGTTCGCGCGCGTGCACTTCTGTTACGATTTCGTTTTGAAATACTACGCTGCGCGGAAGATTGGTTATAAAAGTTTACGCTGTCCGGTAGTGTGGTAGGGGGAATAAGAAAGCCATGTGAAACGCGACTTAGGATGGTGTTTGATATATAGTAACCATAATCCACTATTTTTTATAGTAGTAGAGTCATCCCACCGCAGTTTCTGGGATTTCGGCTATTTCACTCCGGAGAGAAGTTCTATTCGTGGGACCATCACTTGGAGTTAACAGGACAGTTATTATGACTCCTCCTTCAGTGATCCAGTAATCCAAGTACTAATCACGAGCGAATCTGGTCAAGCGTTCGCATATGATGAGTCGATTATGCTTAGTGAAAGGTAACTGGCAGAGTGGTCAACTCGGCGGCCTCGTGAAAGTGTGGTGGGAGTTCTAGCCCCGGCCGTGGCGAAGATATACACCACCGGAAAGTCTATGGGAACACGGCAACTGCAATCGTTTGTTAATGATGTTTGAATTATAGTTGTGTGAAAGTTTATGGACATTCATCATAGTTCATTCTAAAATTATTCTTAGTTCTATCAGTCCACAGTGATCCTGGATCACCAGGTAAACACTGTCTCTGCCTTCTGTTTTAACGTGCTATTCCAAGGTGAGAAGTAATGAGGTGATGAGCAATTAACAAGGACATTATCATCCGATTCCAGTGCCTTCCGCTAGCCTGTCAAGCCCACTGTTTCAGATTGTATAGGTATTAACGTCGTGAATACTATGCACGTTATATGGATGCCAATGTATTAGTGTGCACTAGTAGACTGGATGTTCGGATATATTTTTGGCATGAACATGTTATTGCATTTTTTTAAAATTTCTGTCACTATTATTCTGAATTTTCCTTGCTCTTCTGCAAGCGGGAATGTTGCCAGAATTGTGACTTTCAGCTATTTCGATAAATTTGTCGTTATTGTGGGCCTCGTCCGGTATATCGTTACTCGAGAGCACAGCTTTAAAGAATCAGTGGGAATCTAGCATTTTCTAACGTCTATAATTTTTATTTGTTACTATCATTAATTGTTAACGTTTTATCAACTTTCCTAACTTTACAAACCCTAGAACTTACAACCTTTACGTTTATTGCCGTAAGAAGAATGTATGTACTTTCCTGAACTGTACTTTTGGGCAGAACACTGAATCACTTTTGGTTGAAAAGTATATCTTCCAGATTATTAGAATTTATCCACCAAATATCCATGCATCATGTCCAGGTAAACAGCAGTCGTAAGAATTACTGCGAAGTAATAAATGTCAGAACAAGAAAGCACTTGGAAGGAAAGGGCGAGACAGAAGATTGCAAGGGTCAGCATTACTGTTAAACAATCCCGAAATCCACCTCACAGTTGTAAAAAGACTGATTACTTTACTGTCACAGAATCTGTGAGAGATTTTAAATATGAGATGCAGGCATGAGGTACGCATAGCAAAAGATCTTCAATATTAGTGTAATTAAAGCTCTGACCGGATTGTTATTGCTTTGTATCCTGATGCATATTATGCAAACATTTTCAATCAAGAAAAACCAATGGAAAATCATATTTATTTTATCATTACATTCAAAAGTCGGCTGTTTTGTATTCATCACAATGACACTTAACAGTGGAACGCACACTGTTGACGTTGGAATTTCTATACTATAGTCTGTATGCACTGTTTCCCTGTTGGTTTAGTTGTGAAGTTGTTTATAGAAAAGTTGGTTTCTTCCGGTCCGAAAATCCCATGCATGGTACTTTACTGTAGACTGCTGGCTACGGAACCTGGTATTCAGAGGAACACCGTGAGTCATCAGTTCATTGTTTAACACCTAACTAATGTCAACAAAATTTGTTTAGCGTTTTAGGGTATCGGTTTTATTATTTCCGCTGACTGAATTCACACACGACTAAAATCATTCGCGAGTGTTTATGTTCTTGAGTCCGCCTGATTTACTTTCCGAACAGTCGCGAAGTCTTGCTTTAAAGAAGGGCGCCGTTTCGGTTATTTGACTTTAAGGTAGAACTATTGTTTTATGCCCAGAGAAGACAGACAAGCAACTGTGTTTGGTAAAAAAATTCTTCTTAGATTAAAAAAGAAGACCTTCACTTAGATATGAAATTAGAAATGTACAGCGACTAAACATTTAATACAGCATTTCTCTCCAACAAAATTACTCAGTACCTGGAGTGCAACAGTGTTTCACGCTGTGATGTGTTTTATCTTGCAAAGAATATCGGCTTACTGTCAAAAAACCCGATCGATATGAATACGATAGAGTGAATATGGGAATTTCATTTTATAAAGATTAATACAATAGACCTGCTATTTTATTTGACATTGTGTTACTACCACGTCTGTTTTTATTGAGGTAAACATTACAGTGTAACATTTTCTGCTACACGGTTACAGTTTTCTGTTCTAATCACGTAACCATCATATAAAGCTGGATGACCAGATTTTCAGGCAAATGCCAATATTGCCTATTTAAGAGGTTTCGACCACATTGTTCGAGACAAACGAGCTATTATGCCTTACGTAACATATCACTTACAGTTAATCATAATGCGTGATTCGATACTCACACCTAGATAGCAATCAACTGGAGATACACCGCGTCTTGACATTATGTTTCTGTTACTGGTTCGAATCCGGATTTTTTCCATTTGCCTTTCATCCAACTTATGAAGCTACTACACAACTTATAAGTAACCGTTTGTCGTAGTCAGTCCATCTTTCATCTATTTAATTACACGGCAGTGTTCGATAATGTTGTTTGTTAGTTTAAATCACTGTATTACTCGATCTGTTCTTATATTTTTCGCGCAAGAACAATGGCTATCATGGAGCACTGAGAGACTGTTTACTTTATAGACTTACACTAAGTCTCTTTGATAACATTAACTACTTGTATTCATTCGGCTACTGAATACATTGTGGCCTATTCTTCCTTGAGTGTAAAGTACTGTCTTATGATTTGACATTCAAGGGTCGAATAGGGCGATTTTTATGGGTGGGTGGTGTATTCCCCTTGATGTTGGTGAGTGTTGCATAACTTCAGCAGATTCGAACGTTGGATAATTTTTAGCATATCCATGAAATGCTCTGTCAACCGTACAATCGCTGCTATCTTCGAGCGGCAATCAATTTCAGAGGCAAGTCGAGTGATTTATACTTCCAACATGAAAACGCAACGACCACGCGGTGATATTCGCATAACGGGTTAATAGTCATTAGCTGATAAAGTGAAACAAAAGATAAAGAGCCCAGTCACAAAACATACCAGTAACAGGGGCAGTACAGTATACTACTGCTGTTGTAAATGCAGGGTTAGTTTCGCCACGGAATTTTACACGTTTGCAGTGCAATGATTGCTATATTGGGTTTCAAACTCGTCCACAGAGAGCTCATCAGCAGTGCTGACCTACTGCTTACATAGGTTCTCAGTCCTGCTCAGCTAACAGTTAAATTAAATGCGAACTGAAATTAAATAGGGCTTGGCATATGACCCTCAACTTGAAGAGCCGAAGCACGACAGCTGCTACTTCCCGGTACTGTCAACTTACCCTCTGATTTTGGACTGTGTTGAAAATTCTCATCCTTGCTGGTCCATTATTTCTCTTTGCAACAAATACGGCAAGCAACATTTTCCCACTGGACTTCGGCTCCATAACCGATGTGATCGCGAAATTACAGTTTTTTGCCTCATAACTAATAACCACATCTCATGGCCAAGAATTTATTGGGGTTCTGAGCAGTCAATACAACATCTCCCGAATGAGCACTGAAGTTTTTGTTCATCTAAATTCTGTTGAGTGAGAAGCTATTGCTTCGTCCGTGTCTTCAGCATAGGCAAAACAAGTAATCGGGTTTCTAATGTCTCCTTAAACTGTTGTGCACTAGGCTGATCTATATAGAATCGAGATCGCTCCTCCAGCTTGTTCGGCCACAAAGCAAGCTCGCCCCAGTAAACAGATGTGGCATGAACTAACGGTTTATAATGTGTTTGTGTTCATGTAATGTGCCACTTTAGTGCGGACTGTCCTTGCTTAGAGCAGGCCACAGCAAACCAGTATATGTTCTCCATGCCTCTAATCCTGTTCGCTCTGAATGGACGAAAATAATCCCAACTACCAGCGGTAACCAAGTGCCAACAGGCATCTATTCAGATAGACGACGGTGAAGCCTCTGTTTCTTTCGTGAAAAGCAGTGTTACATGCATGGGTAACGAAATCAGGTTCTTGGAACATGTTTGAGTAATCCAAAACCGCTGCCCCACTGGTTCGAGATTGTTCAACACTGCAAGGTTCTGTGAAACATGTGACGGTGATCAGCATTAAAGTGTCTCGGATATACTTTTGCACATCAGTTAAGTTGAAATTCGAAGCTGACCAGCGTCATTCGTCCATCTAAACATAAATCCACTCATCAGAATATGGTCCAGCTGGAGAGATTGGCGTTACTTAAGAGGTGCGTTGTTCGTCCATTCCGTGGTGGCTTTGTCCACAAAGTCAGCTTATACAAACAAAAACTTTTCCGGACCAGACTTCTGCAGAATGAACTTCAATAAATTTCAGGCAATTGGCTATAGTTCACTCCCATTCTGTTCACTTTCTATTTATAGTGGTGAACGTTTTAGGTCAAGCTAGAGATGACCATGTCAAAAACTGGATACCCGATAACTCTTAACCAGGTGTTTGTGCTTATAAACTGCATACAAAGCACCACCAGTTGGCACTATTTTTAAATTCGCTCGAAGCATGCTTTCGCTTTGGTCATCGGGCTGAATATTTCAAACATACCTGGGTTTATTTCGTCTCGCTACTTTCCATCACTAGATATTGTGCATGGCACTTTCATAAGAGCAACCTGTAAAATGCTTTCACAGTATAACTGCTGAAGGCATCCTACGTACTCTTGTTAGACCTTTCCAAATCCACTAGCTAAATTGCTTCCTAATCCTACGTAGTTCATCTGATTGGATAGTAGAAAGTTACTTGTGACAGTTACCCAACTTGGAACAATCCTGCCAAATCTAATGGATACACCAGCATTACAAAGATGGACCTTCCTACGTTTTGGTTAAAAATATCAAACTGATTCCAGAATGATGGTCATAAGCTGTAGGCTCGGACAGCTATACAAGGATACTGGAAACAGCTTTTAAAAGAGTCACTCTGATTCTGGTATGAGAAAGTGGTGACTGCAAACTTCTGTTCGCGGTGTAGAAACACTCATAAGTCACAGCACCGTAATCAATATTTGATACAGCGCAAACAATCAACGTTTCTCCGTATTATACCTGCGTTACACGATGACAGGTACCACGCTTCCACCAACCATGTGCAGCCGGGAGACCATAATCTCATCAAACACAGATGTGGTCTTGTGAAACATTCATTGATAAAATAATCAAACACATGGGTATAGGCTCATGTACAACCAACTTACAGTTTTATGTGGGAAAAGTTGCTGTGTAAAATAGTACGAAGTGATCGTTCCGTACGTTATTCTGAAAAGTTTGTTATACCTTAGATCTTGTGAGAAAAGAAGATAAGTGGTGTTGGAAAGCATATCATTTTCAATCCAACTTGTTAACTGAGGCACGGTCTAAAATGTGCCGTTTATGGCACATTGAGAATAGCTTATGATGTGAATTACAATCGAATGTCACTGATTAAGTGGACCAGTCTTTTCAATTTCCTGCCAACTATTTTATGTATGAGAGTTTTGAAAATAATTTGAAATTAACTACCATCCATACTTAATGGCAGCCTTAACATTCAGTTCGGCTAGCCCATTTTGAAAGGGAGATCTGAACTGGGGTAATACATTTTTTCTCGAACTACAATTTGCATACCGGTCATCGTGTTCGTTAGACTACCATGTTAACCAAAACGCCACTAATCAGCTGAACACTAGTAACACAAGAATGTGGTTGGGCGTTAGGATCTGATTACTCGGTTATACTTATTGTGAGAGTACCGGCACCGAGGTTAACAGGCAAGTCTCACACGCAAAAGGGCTGGAGTAAAAATTCTGGCACGGAGGAGGAAACGGATTACTGACTGAATTTAGTAGGGGCAAAACTCAGGTTTATTGTTTCCTCTTGAAGTGGGCTAATCGAAATGCCTTTCTAGGTCCGCAAGCTAGATGTTTAAATTCAACCCGAAATAATTTATTTCCCTGTTGACATTCATTGAACATTTTGCTTGGTTTTGTCAAATATACCGCTCGTAACCTTGACAAGCTCATAAGTTTTTCATGAACTTGTGTCAGTAGACAAACTTCGTACATGTATTGAACGCCTGTTAACATAATCGCTTTTCTTCCAGTGATGTTAGAAATTGATTTTAAAATACCATAAAAATATGCCATCCGCACAGGACTGAATGGGCGACTGTCAGACCATGTGGCTTGAAGACAGCTCGCGTAAATCCCAGTCTACCTCCGTTTATCGAGTTAAAACGGAACAAAATTTTGCAGGAAGTGTTGATTGGAGCTTGAGACATCTGAAACGAGGCATATTTCATATAATCTTATATGGTAGGCTGTCAACTATCGACAACATCCGTTCATTCAAGCACTGCGAACTTGTGAAAGCTAGGATGCAAACTGTTTTCACTAACGTCTATAGGATATACTATACCATTATTGAGAGCGGCAAGGTCCTTGATACCCAATCTGCCTTGTTATTTACGCTCGACTAGGCAAAGAAGGTCATTGCTGGCTAGTGTGCGGGGACTTGGAAGCATACATCAGTGCATGGTCCTTAGCGGAATCAGCATACTTACTGAGTATAAGTGAGAGGAGCTTATCAGCATGTATTGCGTGCATAGTTGAGAAAGGTGATTTATTAATGGTGATCGCTTTGCGACATCCTGAAGGCCTTAATTCCTTCAAAAAAAACACGCTACTAATAGATTGGTAGTAGTATAATGTGAATCAAAATGTGTTCATCCCTCGATGTGTGGAATGGCAATGGATACCGACCATTGGGTGAAATCAAAATGGATCCATTTATGACGCAAACCTCCGTGTATCACAATCCCCTGCTGATTGAGTTGCTCTTTAGTTAAGATCAGCATCACTCCCTTCATGCATGACGGACGCGCTTTCGTAATTGCGCAATTTGTCATAAGAATTGAACCGAATGTAGAACGTGTTCTCAAGTGTGCGCAGCAGGGCACGGAGACGTAGCACGCTCCATTAAAGGGACAGCCGTACATAGAGACCCGTATCGCACTTCACAATTTTCGGTACATCACATCATTTCGGCTCACCCACATTGACTTACCGATCGTACTGAAGACAACTGTTACATCAATGACTTACATCCATATTAACGAACTGATTATGTCGTTTCACCGTTGTCATTCACGCTGTCCAATGTAGGCATCTACTAACCTGAAAATTTCAAGTTGAACATCACTCACATTTGATCGCAGCCTTCGCATTCAGATAGACTTTCCAGCCAGCCTCTTTCGAAAAGAAGCACTAGACTCGAGTTTTGCTCTTATTAGAGCTCAGTCAGGTCGAAATCTCCGATCTCATTAAATCTGCTAGGCGATATTTCAGATTTCGACCTGTCTCGGAAGTCCTAATCGCGGGGTTATCGATTGGAGTTAACAGGCAGTAACTGTGTCTCCTATCGAGACGATCGGGCAACCTGATCATTACTCACAAGCGAAAGTGGTTGAGCGTTCACATATGATAATTCGGTCGTGCCTAATGTGAGGTCAATGGCGCAGTGGTAAACACGGTTGCCTCATGAAAGCGTGGCCGGAGTTCTAGTCCCGGCAGTGGCAAGGATATGCACTACTGACGAGCTCTAATGAGAGCGAAACTCGAGTCTAGTGCTTCTTTTCGAAAGGGGCCGACTGGAAAGTCTATGGGAATGCGACAGCTGCGATCAATTGTGGGTGATGTTCAACTTGAAATTAACCAAATCCCCGACTACTCATCAACAATGAAAAGGTCGCGCTGAAACTCCAAGTTAGACAGTGAACCTAAAGTAAGTAAGCGCTGCGGTCGATGATGGGTTTACTGAATTGCAGAATATGGCGTTTCGCAGTTTGTATATAAGAACAAATGTAGTATTAATATTTAATAGCGAACGGGAAGGTGACTATAAAATGATGTAGCGGTTGTGATGAATTTGGTGTTATCAGTTAGGTAAAAAATGCACGACCGGCTTTCTTATGTAGATATTACATATCCATTTCCGGTAAACTGTCGCATTATAAAGCGGCAGGGTACGGAAAGGATTTTGGGGGCAAAGATTACTTCATCAATAACGGAAGGTTGCTAAATGTCAGCTCGAAACCGCACTGATTACCGCCCAGTGACCCAGCAAGTACAATGAACTCCTCTTGAGGCTGCCATAAAACACTACTACTTAGCTTCACATTCATAACCTTAGAATCAACGTTGACCGGAGAGCAATATAATGGAGGGAGGTATACGTGATGAAAATCTACTCGATTCACCGCTTATCCAAACCCTGACACAATAGAAGATCTAACAGGGGGCCAATCCAAACGTCGCGTTAAAGATACTACATCAGGATTGGACAAACAGTCTCAACGTTACGCCTTCCGTTATTCGCTAATTTCTTTGTTCTGTATTGCACCAATCAGCCCACAGTTTGTGAATCTGTATGTGTCAACACGATCAGCCAATGAGTGACTATGATTTCTTTAATACTGTTGTACATCCATAAATTCGGCTTCTTGTCTCATGAATATGAACTGCTTACTGCAACTAGTACGAAGTCTTCTTATTACTTGCGTGGGAGGTTTCAATCCGAGTACGATTTCTAGGGCTATTCGAAGTCCCTAATTCCGAGTATTACAGTATATCATTATGCATGTGTTATCTGATATGAATAAGCACGTTTACTTCGGTAGGAATCATGATTAGGAACTGTGAATACCGCAGAATAATAAAGGTGACATTATGAGTGTATTGCTTATGTGTGCTGTTTGTGTTCATAATATTCACAACTTATTTAAATCAGTTGCTGATAAACTCCAAAGTTAACAGTATATGACTAAATTTACTAGAGTTGTAGTTAGCACATATATTCTGTTTGGAGAGATACTTAGCCTGCTGAAGGAGTTTTAATCATTGGAGACATAATGAATAGCTGGGCATTCGGTGTACCGGCAGAATATGATACGTCTGAATCATTTCCACCTATAATGTCCAAATCGTAGCTTGAGCAGTCGGTGGTCGGACATGGTTCAAAACATTGAAGCAGTTTGTCCAGCACATACGGATAGGATTGAAATCATGCATATGCTCAATTAGCTTTGTCAGCTACGACAAGTAGGTCGCATCAGAACACGGCTTCTATGAGAGTAACACAAAACAAGTGGGCGAAATCTTGATGACTAAAACTTGTGATGCGAGGATGTAATCTTAGCAATTCCATCAGCTCACCACATCGAACTTAGACCATGGAAGGATGTATCCTTGACCTGAACATTCTTGAGGAGTGCAATCCAGATGGGCTTCACAAAGTTCAGTCAATCGCAGTTGTGTAGACTTGAATTCAAGCATACAGTGTACTACAATTTTCGTTTGCTTTCTGAGCCAAAATTTACATCTTTGTTTGCCTGCCTAATTCCCTATAAAATCACTACAAACATATATTCCTATTTTGCAAATCATCTTGTCTTACATTATCAGTATCTTTCTTCCTATTTCAAAACTTTCCATCTGAATCTGATAAGGGTTTGACTTTCATGCTAGTTTACCATCCGGCTAACCGGAATTTACCAGCAGGATTAAAACGTTTTGCTTAAACGTCTTTTTGTCTTACTTCAGTTTTACACCAGATAAAGTGTGTATGAGTTAAACCAAAAGCGATGCAAGGAATGTTACTTGTTTACGTGTAAGCATCTTTTGGCTTCAGTTAATCAAACAGGTTAATCCGGAAACAGATGTTTCGAAACCTCCATGGATAGGATCATATCAGCAGGCAAATGACATAACTAAGCATTTGTCATGAACCGCCCTGACTGATCTCGATAATTTGTTATCGAGAAATGAGACAATGAAATTCAAAATACAGATGTCAGTTACAAATTTCAATTAACTCCATTTAAACATCCAGATTATCCAAGTAACCACAAACCACAGTTAGTCCACAAAACAGCATTTTGCAACGGATTTTGAGTACCTAAGTCAAGTAACAATTGGTCAGGCTAATATCTATTGAAACTAACACAACCAATAGTTATTGGATTAAGCACTACCGTTGCCAGCCTTCGTGTACACAGCAGGTGGTTGACGATATGGTTATATATTATCTCCAGGATCTACCACCGAGCTCTTTAAGGGACACAGTTGATTTGAAAACACTTGATATCTTGCCATTAGTGATTCCTTCATCGATTGGCTGTTTAGGTCATCCGTCATATTCGCATCCCTTTTGCTCATTTAACAGTTTAATACTTCATAAACTAGAAGACTGCTTTGCTGAATCTCCAACTTTCTTTAGAATACAAGCAAGTAAATTTAAGTGCTTTGTTGAATTGCTTTATATAACAGTATGCGGGAAATCAGTATGTAAGAGACTTTTCTTTTCAAAGCAACGACACCCCCTATTACACGATTCTTTGAAAACATGGTGCTTTCATGTCCAAAGCGTCAGAGTTGTGAAAAATGATCAAAGTGAGAATCGACAGCGCACGTGCCAATGGGTTAATGGTCAATGAAGACTGGCTTGACTACAGAGCAGTCCGGATGATTATGTCTGACCCGCTATCAATACTGTCACTGTCTCTTTCAGTTTGAACTTTCACATCTTTTGTGATTTGCTTACTGTCAATTTGGTTTTTGGATTTGCCATTCATCCACCCATCCCACGTGGCTGATCTGGCGACGCGGCGTCGACATTTGGATATCGAATTAACGTGCGTCAGAATGGCAGACTCGTCATCACCATTCTCGTTTGTATCTGCGTTTTCGCTATCTTCGTTAAACAACTCATCATCCTCTAAAACATCTTCATCCCCTGGTGTAGACGATGTGACCAAAGGGTGTGTGTCCTCGCGCGCCTTCACGGTGGAATCAGAATTGCTTCTGGAAACGTGTTCCTCACTCTCTTCAATAGGTTCGAATGTCTGGGCAAACATCCAAGGTCGCGAAATCTTACGTGTGCTTCCATCGCCACAGTTGGGATCGGGGGATGAGTTCTTGGGCGTAAGTGACCTATTGAGAAAAGTCAACAAATATTTAGTGTCTTATTTTTATTACATAGGCTAGAAATGTGAGTTGACCCGATGCGCTGACTTTTCTAAGTTAGAATAAACGCAGAATCAACAAAACGACATTTGTCTGCATACCTCTACGGAAATGTTTGTGAACTGAGGTCAAAATTGCTAAGCCTATGTATTATGTATCCTCGTTAAACATACACACAAACTGCTATGAATCAGTGTGCCAATGGTTGGTCGTATCGTTGGATTTAATGTTGGAGGCATATTTAACATGCTGACACTTTCAAATTACTCGGTATACCTTGAAGCGGTAGTATGAGACTGTTGTTCAGATTCCCCCGAATGTTTTGAGACAGGTTTTAAAGCAAAAGGCCTCAGATGAGGACAGCTCTAGTCCAAAAAACGTCAGGACTGAACAAAATGTTTTGTCGTAGGACATCATATATACACCAGTACATTTTGATTTATTTTAGTGTCTTAACGGTCCGCACACCTGACACTACGTTTGTTCTTCAACAAGGCGATAGCTATATACGTCAATTCTGCTGTTCGAAATTCGGCTTGTAGAAATAAAACTTCAAAATTGTGCATTGTTATAGACAAATTCCAGTCTGACAGCTTACCGAGGACCATCGCAAGATAAACCAATGATTTGTTTGAAGCGTAATTCTATCTAATAACCAAACCTAATTGCCACGGTCTAGCAGTGTCATCTAAATAAAAACTTACGAAGCGTTTTTCGAACAGTATGCTCCGAAGACTTGTTTTATATTTCAACTGAAACGGAAAACACACTGAGAAAATCGTTCTCCGAAATGAACATGAACAGGCAAGATCGTTGTAGTATATTTCGTGGTCCTTGTTAAGACAGATTTCGCTACGCGATGTCAAAAGCAGAATACAGAGGCTAAACTCACAAAATGAACATCAACTTGAAAACTACAAGTAGCAGCCTGTGCAAGCATTGAGAAATCAATAAGCCACCAATGTAGCGGTAAGTTAATTAGTGATTTCTTTTGACCGTACAACGGTGGCTACAAAAGTTTGATAACCGTTACCTCAGCAAACTGTAATGAACGCTCATATCAACATGTGAAGAAGACTAGGAATGCTAACAGCTTAATAACGTCTGGGTTTACTTTGAGCACGTGACACTCATTAGAGGAGACTGATTTCTTGTATCAATGACCCTCGAACTTGTTTGTCAGCGGATACCTGCGTGGCTGGCGTAGATACATACCCTCTTAGGCAAATACTCCGTCATCTAGCTATGCGGCTACTTCTGAGAAAATTCTGGGTGGATGCAACTAGACCCACAAGAATAATTGTACTGGCAGTGCGCACTGAGAAGATGAGATAAGCTGATCTTGATGTCGGGCCTTGGTATTCCAACGGTGTCAAAACTAACAACCATACTGACTACGTAGAAGATTCCCTACGTAACCGAAATGATTCGTGTTTTCGGAACTAATTGGACGAAATCGCTACTAAAAGGCCATCTACTAAGTGTCGCTTTTGGTTCTGCTAGGCGGACTGTTTGGTTATTGGTCTGTGGTTCGTTGATTTGTCCTTTAACCCACTGCAGATATTCGTGTGCTCTTATGCATACATACAAGGTAGTTTTTCTCCGTCAGTTACGCGAGCTGTGTGGATTTTTCCAGCTGATCCGAATGAGTGTAGCACAGTACCCCGTTTCCATTGAATCGGAATAAAACTGAGCACCTTACAACATCAGCTGTTCTGCAGTGGACTAGCGGACACTTAGAATTGAAGGACAAAGATCCTTCTCCAGTTCTACTGTAAATCGCAGGTTATTACGACTGAAATTAAGTCTTTCCAACGATGTACTGAGTTGCTGGCCATCATATTACTCTTGTCTGCAGGCTCACGACAAATCGAATTTCTAGCGATATGACGTATCAGGTTAGGTTCGGTATTGACCAGAAAATCATCCACAAGTCTTAACCCAGAAAGATACCCATTCTAAGATATACGACAGACGAATAGACCAACGAATCTTCATCTGGGATGCAGAGAAGTCTTGAGTCAGGTTTCTGTCCAAATAAGCATTATTATATCCAGCATTCAGGTAAAACCATTATTATAAATATGAAAGAGTTTTATCTGGTGTCGTTATCAGCTGGAGATCTTTTCCGAAGTCATACCTTGTCAACAAAGCACGTAATTCTGTACTGTTTAGTAATCGAAAACAGAACTGTATTACTACAGCGCGCAAGATAGTCTGTTTATGAAATATCTATCAATCAACTGTTATAACGGACTCGCTCTGTATTTACAGATGCTCGATGTCCTTTACAGATCTCCTCATCACATTTGTGACAAGCACTGCTAATGTTCTTATCTTGGCACAAAGTACACAGCATACTGCGACAACGTGTAAATAAGGGAAACGTGATTAAATTTTAATAACCGAGAAGGTTATTGGACACGCAAACAGGGCAACGTGAATGAGTGGATAACAAACGTTAATGTTGTCATTCGCCAACCGATAACCAACAGCTTTTAGAAAGGCGGGATATTGAATTTCCCCACAACCACTGGAAGCTTTGTTCACGATAGTAAACGCTGCGCGGATAAATGCTATCTTCAAAACATTACAAGCAGCGTCAAATGACCACCAGCGAGACTTCCGTTTGCATGAGAAGGTACGTTTCGGCTTATCTGAGATACCGACAGCAGTGTTCGTTTGAGTATAGGATACTGAAGCACATGTAGTCTACCAGTAGTTTGATTCATCCTATTTCAAGAAACGACGGGGCTCACAATCAGAGAAACTCCCTTACTGTACAAACCAAACGGCACCACTGACGGATTGTGATTTGAGCGTACATCACCAACGACAACGGTCTTCAGAAGTGATAGCTCATCCATTTGATTTTTTCTAACTGTGTTGATATAAACAGTGGTAGTTACTAACACTTTATCTCCAAGTATTATGGTCAAAAGTCAAATCTCTTCTGCCACACCCATCAGATTCATCTGAACTACTTAAGTCAGCGATGATGGTCAAATCCTGTACAATTCACAGATTGTCAAAACGCTGTTTTAGATTAAGCCATCTTAACACTAACCTCCTGTACAGCCCGTCAGTCGTCGTGCTGAGCTTATTAAGCACTTGCAGACAAGAAATGATCAAAGGAAGCCTCCATTTTCATACAGCCCATATTCTTCCAGTCGTCAATTGGTTTGTTTTTTTGACTGACTCAAGCTGTAGTTTATCCGGTTTGAAAAGTACCATGTAGCACATGCTTCCGTAACTGAATCGGTAAAAATTGAAAACTCAGATTTCTCATTTTCAGAGTTTAATCCACATCCTATGTGGCCTGATATACTGAGAATTATAACAAGTCTCCTCTGACCATACTACTGGTTCAGAGACAGATGTTCACTTTAAAAACCACTGTGTGTTAGGGTCCAGGAGGAATTTCGGATGATCGTCAGTATCGTAATCTGGTACTCAAACTACAATGTCATCTTGAGGCGCGTGTTCTGTTAACCCCTGTTCTTCAGTAGTTTCCCCAGTATCAATCACTGCGGCGAACCGTTTGTCGAAACCTTCAACTGATATATCCAATACCGCAACAACTTTCAGGCGCTGTGCTGCAGGTGCTGAGCTTGACATTCTCGGAAGGGTGCGTATTGCGTTATGAAGAATTTCTTTGAAGGATCTGGTTGATTCACTTCAGTATTGAGGGGACAGGGACATAACAAACCTGGCTCCTCACAGCAAAAATTAACTTTGCACACCGTGTTGACTGGGCTAATTGAAAGGATCAGCCTTTACATTAATCAGCTGATAGTGCTGACGGGAATTCCAGTTGTGTTTGGCTCGTGTAAATCGATTTACTAATAGTAATCAATGGTAGTTCTAACTGAATCCATTTCTTACGTTCTTCTTCAAAGATCTAAAGTTATCGAAACGTGAACAGAACAGAAATTGCAGTGCCAAACTGAAAAGAATCATGAACCAAAATGCATTTAACATCTTTACTGGACAAATGTTTATCAATAGATAGAACAAGTATTAACAAAAACAGCACTGGGCGATTGTAAAATGCATTCAAAATCCATAGCAATCAGGATACTAAGTATCATCCAAAATGGTCAACTATATAATACATTGATTAGAATCATAAAACTTGAACTTTGATTGCTAGAACGTGTGTGATCCAGCTGCAATAAAATGGTCGGACATCGCATTGTATTCAACCGTCATTTTGCCTAAAAACTCAATCCCAACTTGTTGCAGTTTGTAGTGATCGTGCGCATAATCCATACCTTGAGGACAGTCTGTGCTAATGTTAGAAACATAATCAATTGAGGCATGAATTTACAGACATTAAATCATTTAACATTTACGGATTGACTACTCACTCTTCTGAGGAAAGACGACGCTCGCGAGACAGACAGTCATTTGATGGTTCAGAGTCACCATTCTGTATACATTTGGTCAGCTCTTCCGCGTTTGCATAAACCGGTTGTGATTGACTCTCATCCTCAGCGTAATCAACGGTGTTTACTTCCATGGGTTTTTCAAACTGTTCTACCTGAGTTCCTGTATCAAGGATGTGATCGCTGCATTCTGGCATTATGAACTCTTCGTGACAGCTTGTGTTATTTGAATCAGCAGACGTTTGTGAATATCCCTCAGAGTAGCACTTGCTGTTAATCAGTCTCAGTTCCCGTGAAACATCAGTAGAGTAGGAAGATGGATGTCCGAAATCATAGGCTGTTACAGACACAGGTGGAGTACCCTTCGGTGTTACCATTCGTTTCTGAATAGAACGAGCACCGAGAGACGTTTGTTCCATATTGCAAGCCTCCTGATGTCTGACTGATAAAGGACTAGCAAGAGGTGCTTTAACGAAGGAATCTGGTTGGAACCAATAACCTGTTGACTGAAGCGTGTCACTGAACTCACGCACCTCTGCAGTAGGCGAAGTTGGCAAAACAGGCATCTGCTGGCTGCCTCTGGACAGGATCGCGCTGGATTCAATATGACGGGTTAGAAGCAACAACCGATTCTGTAAAGAAGTGGCCTCTTGAACAAGAAAAATAAATAGTCCTTTGCCACCTTCACAACCACTGCCTGTGATCAGGTATAGACGTTTCATGTGCACTCCAAATCTGCATATGGTGTACGTTAGCGTGTGAGAAAAAAAAATTGAATCACGGATCAAAAGTATAAAATGCAAAGACGTGAGGTATTGTTTAAAGTTTACTGAAACCATGTTGAAGTTGCGGCTTTAGGTATACACGTTATGTGAAATAATGGTGAAAATCACGCACTTGAAACTTTGTGTTTTCTTCATAACCATCAGAGTAGATATTTTGCTTGTAAATAATACGATCGGTTAATGGACTCGGTGAGATTTCTTTAAATTTGTCAGTTTAAAACACAGATGAGTCGTAAACATGCGAAGTGCCATATAACCCATAAGTTGCACTGAAACAACCACAAGGAATTCACATATGACTAGTGTAGTGAGTAGGAGCGATCATGCTATACTACTCACACCACTGCTATTCAGTAGTGGAACCAGAGCATATATTTTGACATCGAAATAGCCGCAGGAAAAATACAGAAGAAACATTGGAGTGCAGCATCGCATGAAATGGTTCTTGGTACGTAAGGGAACGTAAAGGAACTGAGCGTTGACGTCTGTGGCAGCCGTGACGGTCTGGGCCGAGTGCCGTATGCAGATGAGTGTTTTCGTTTGTTGTCTTGTTGAAACGCATAACCCACGCGTTGCTTTTCTGAATAAACAACCCTTGTGCCATCCGCGTTTTGGATCACAACACAGGTAGTTAATAGGGAGCATTTGGGTGGTTATTTCTTAAATAAACCGAGGGGTTGTGTAAACATTTTATCGAAGGGCGCACTTGAAACAACCTCTCCACGGACCCACATTGCGGCATCAATAGGGAAGAGCTTGTCGGTGCAGTCTGTATTCTTGCAGAGTAGCATAAGATAATGAGTTTAATCTTTCGCGACTAAAAATGTTTTCATTCAGTCTGGCGTACTCAAATTTGATTCGGTATTTGTTGACACTGGCATTTAACCAAACGTAGTCAATCGCGTTCTTCACAACCCTCCAGGGTACCTGTGAACTTTATACCTTCAGTAATCGTTCTTACGTTGACCTGTCTTACTCTTTGAATGCATACAAATTCATCCATACCATGCTGATCTATGAGTAGGTCGTGTGGATTTATCTTAACTATTCTGGTAGAGCGTAGTGTAATCAATTGTAGTATCATACAATCGCACAAGCAAGAATGGTCTCGAACATTTAGTTTTCCTCGAAAGAAACTCTAACACGTCTACTTGTAACCAGGTTAATTTTTGTAGTTCATTTACTAAACTAACTAACCAACCTGACTGCGAACCTTAACGACAGAAAGTTTGTGAACTGAAGCAGTAATATTATCCAGGGTCAGAGTAGAATCACAGCTCAAAGGTGACTACCAGATATCACTTGTGTGGGAGATTGCGCGAATGCAACGTTTTCCAGTTTTTGGTGACGTTCGACCATATACCTAATATTCTTACGAAAAGCTCCTCCATGAAGGCAATACTTCTCAGAACGCGGTTTATAATTTGCACGTATGATCTAACAGTTTAAAGATATTCTAACTTTTGACCAGGATAAGTGAAATGAACGAAAAACTAACTAGAATTTTACATTTGATCGGGCTCAGGCTACAGTCATGTTTAAGCGGAATCGTTGTGTTTGTGAAATGAGCACGACTGGAGAAAGTTCGCTCGAAATTTCAAAATGAGCGGGAAACGGAACTTCGTGTGGTGATGTCTACTACATTGATGTTTGGAATGTTTTCATGAATTTTTAATTCAACAAAAGCATGCACGCGGACTTCAATTTTCTGTTGAACGAACCACAAACCAAATTCTTCCCCCATTTTACCAGACAAGTGAAAGGCTAACCTATTGTCTAATTATTAAACAGATATTCGTGAAATGGGCTGAACTTCTTGCAATTGTGACTGATTTGGTCGCTTAAAACGCAGTTCACTGACAAACCTTTACTGCTCAACAAACAACAATCACGTTTGAACTTATTCCCGATAGGATTCTCTAAATGTGCACGAGCTATCGTAGTAGTGTGTGGTTAACCAAATTTAGCACTTGAAAACGCTGAAAACAAAACGTGTCATAAGTCGTGAAATTAAAACCATTTACTACAACAATATCCTCACTTTTGTGGGACATGTTTTTCCCTCATTCTACTCAAAATAATTAAGTAAATAAAAGTCCAAAATAACGCAACTGTCCAGTTCGTCTCAGTTTAATTCATGTTTGTGACTGCTATGGACCCGAACCACATTGGCAAAAAGCTATAGCTGATAGCGGTCAAGCACACAAAATACACGGAAACGGCAAAAACAGGGTACGTGAATAAACGGAATTAGCTTTGTGACAGTACTAGTGGTGAACATACTGGAGTGACAAATTACGATTCAACGTCTAGATTACAGGAATGGACTTCCCACAACATTTTCGACAAATTAGCGGAATTGATTATGTTTGTATTGAAAGCATACCTGGAGTATCGCGGATACTCTGACACTTACGTGGACGTACGTTTTGAAACAATGTCAGTGTGTGCATTTTGATTTAACAGTGTAATATGCATTATTTAATATCTATCTAATTGTCCTGTAACCTATCGCTGCTAGCATGGATATTAATAACTGAAGCAGTACTACAATGAAGATCTTGCATCCGAAGAGATAAACGAAACATTAGCATTGATATACTTGCCTAACTCGGTGTTGAAACTAACCTAGACACGGTGGTAGTAGTTACAAAAGAAACTGCCACATACTAGACTGAAGTATATAAATTTGTATGTACCCCTGGGGAAGAAACGAATCAGGTGTTTCCCGCACTCAGCTACTATCGGATGGCTGGATGATATGTTAAACTATATGTAATAAGTATAGTCCTCGCTATCAGTACTATGTATATTTGTGTAAGCGTATTCGCTTCTAAACATCAAACGTCCAAGCTACCTTCAATCAATAGCATACATTCTTTGATTTTCACGAGCACCAGACATATCTGTCAACATCACGTCCTGCTGGACACTATATTTCAACAACCGCATATAACTGGACAGCACAGCACGTAAAGATCAACATGAATTTGCCTTTGAAGGGACGGTTTTTACAGCGATAAAATGCAATTCCCCGGAAAGAGCTTCTTTGTTTGGTAAAAGTATCATTACCTTGCAATGCCTGGTCATTCTGACTAGATGCTACTGGCAGTGGTTGCCCCAACAATCTGTTCAGTTAGACCAAATCATTAACCTGGTTATATAGAAAGATCGACTCATTCATTGTTGCTGACTTGATAGCAATATTGTATTGCTTGTACCATCCATGATCTTACAGTGCTGGAGTTCTCGTCTGAATAGTGACTCGGTCACAGAAACGTTAACCTACAACTAGTACGGGTATGGTTCAACTTTTATTTTTAGACAGTAATTTCTATCTCACCACAGTACACAACGATATGCATTTTATACCGTTATATCCAATCTTAGCACAACAGTTTGGCATGGAGTGGAAAGATACTCTATCATACTATTTTCACACACATACCAGATCAGTGGTATTCGTTTCCGGATTAGCCTGTCACAATAGCAGAAGGCAAAAGATGTCTGCCTATAAACGTCGTTATAAATAAATTGAGATATTACTGGCTGTTTCATTCATACACATTCTATCCAGTGTAAACCTCATGGAACAAGACCAGGAAGCGTTTGAGTGTGAACGTTTGAAACTCAGTCAGCCAATGCTGGTTAACCAGATACTAGGCTAATGTGAGAATGAAACCTTTTTCACTGGAAAAAACGGAGAGGTTCCAATCGCAAGCGTTAAGTCAGGAGAAAAGAAATTTATAATCAATAACATGTTGATTTTTAAAATAGGAATAAATTAAGTAATTCTGTGAGGCAGTTTACAGACAAACGTAGACTTAAATTTTGGCTCAAAAAGCAACCGAAAACTTCGGCACAATATGCATCAACAGAGGTGAACAAAAGAAAAGGCATCAGACCAGCGAGACGGAAGTTTTCGAAACCGAGAGCGAGTGGTTTTTCGGACCACGGGATCACTGGCTAGCGCGAATTATAACGAAGTTCTGTAAACAGATAACAGAGATAGCCTACTTGCTTCGAACGAACTCGCCTTCTGTTCAATGACGGTTCGCTGTACACACAACGATGATCTACCATTGCAAGACGGTCAACGAATGCGTATCATTTGGTCAAACCACCACGATATGCGAAGCCTGGAGTTTAGTTGTGCAGCACGTGATTGAACTCACGTCCACGAAACTGATGCTGATTGGATTTTCTTACACTCGTTCAGACTATACTTCAATCTTGTTCGTCAGTTACCCTACAGATGTGACCTAGCCGACAAAGCTTGTTGAGTCACAGCTCAGATTCCGTCTGGCCCGTGTCTGTTCGTCGAAATGCCTCGGTACTCGAAGGCGTGTTCGACTACATAATATTTGCTTCAGACGTTGTAGATGGACGTGGCTCAAACATTTCACATTGCGTGGTCGGTACTATCGCGCAGTAGACATCGAAATTGGATTTACTTTTCAATCTGTTGTTGGTTTGGCTTGATTATTGGGAGTACGACGCCGTTTACGACGAATCATTGGGTGATTGTAGCAACTTAGTGTTTCTTCTAACACCCTACCTTGTCAATGAGAAAGAAGTGGGTGCTACAGCTAAAAATATACTTCCGCTGTGTGTGTGTGTGTTCGGATCTATTTAATTAAACACTGTAATGCAACCACTAGTGTGAATTATAACCTCATGAGCGTAACTGTCTTACACTGGACTATTTCGCTCTGGCCTGTCTGAAATTGTTGCACCTGGTAGGACTAAAATCCCACTCAGCATAACCCTCCGGATTGATTTTGTGCACAAGCCTGGCTACTAAGTCAAGTTAACAGAAAACTTCAGGACCATGACATACACAAGAACGATTCCCCGAACCTAACTAAACACAAGTGTGACCACTTCGGACAATAGGTGTTATTGTTTCAGTGAAAAGTTCAAGTTTGCCCTTATGTCGAATGGTGACGTGAAACGCTGGAATATTAAAATGTTTTGTACGAGCTACCACAGGCACGGAATTTTGCGGTTTGCACATCTTTTAAGAGTTGCATTGAATTAATGCTTATCACACTACCATGGTACTGAAGGCAGTTGAAACACCGGATTGTGTTTCTCGGTTACGAGGTTAATACTACATTTCAGTTTCTCCCGGTTCTCCGGATAACAGGTGAAAGTCTGTATCAGGTTTTCTCAGGACCAAATGGTTCTACAAGTGGATCTAATGAACTAAACAGCCATACAAGAGATTTAACTCCAGCTCCCATTGTTTTTCAAATGTGTTGTTTGAACGGTTTCTTGCACATAGTGCAATCTGATAGCCC
>LOND01028999.1:0-25638 GCA_014220965.1 Paragonimus kellicotti
AACAGCTAACTGAGCAACACCTGAACGGCATCCACCGGCTGATGCATGGCTGAGACGACGATTTGGAATTCCACTTGGTACGATGCAGTCCAAGATCCTCAAAACGAAGAGAAACAAGCCAATGGAATTATAGTTCAACAGACACCACGGGGCACGCCCCAGATACTTTCGACCCGCAGATGTAGTCCGTGTGGAGTATGTGCCACACTGGGGAAGTATGGCTATCGACACAACTGTCGCGAACATTAACGTCTGTCGAGTTCGAGTTATACACCTCATCTGGACACGTTATGTCGATCATTTGACGAGAAGCAAGATAATCGACGGTCTGACGAACAAATACCAGCTGACATTGTTCCAAACATTCCCATTAATACCCACACATTCAACATCCCCGGCCGCCTCAAACAGTTTTGATCTTCGCAGATCTGATGGTATTCGCCACCCAATCAGTCGTCTAAGCGTTAACACCAGAGATCATCCTTGTGGTACCTGATTAACCTGGAAGATGTAACCGCGTTCCCACTGTTGGAAATGGTCCACGTGCTTTTATCCGATTACTTGTTCGTCTTACCTACTGTTGGCAGTTTGGTCACATCCAAATCAAGAGGCTCTAGCCTCTTGATTGGTAGATTGTCGAACTGGTCACAAAAATGGTTCATTACTGGCGAGTAGTAAAGGATTTTGGTTTATATAAACTGAAATAGCAATTGATCGTGGTTGTCGCAATTCCGTAGACTTTTCAGCTGATCATTTAAAAAAGTAGCACTATACCATAGGCAATACCCGCACCAGAACTCAGTTCACTTAAATCAAACACAGTAAGACTGGTTGGCGGTGAGGCAACGTGGCACAAGCGGGTTGGAATAAGACGAGTTCCGCTGGAGCGTTTGTCCCAGGGTTGCTTTTATTGGTACGACACTGGACAGGGTGAATTCCCTCTTGAACGGTTCGTTATGAGGAACCATCATACAGCCGGTTCGCTTTCTTTTTATATTCGGTCAACTCTCCATTACTCTAAACAGAGGTCACGTTATCACCGGTTCAGATAGATATTTTCAGATAAAGCCAAATGATCAGTTAGTTTATACAATTAAAATCGAGACAGGTTGGTTAGAACAATCTTATTCTTTTGTTTTACCAAATTTCGTGTTTACGGCATCAGCACGACGGCAAAAATAATGAGAAAACGCTACGAAAAGTGAAAAGCATCAGAATGCTGAACGATTAACGGGCAAGAAAAGTTAATTTGGGAAACAAAGTACCAAGCAGCACGAGCACCCAAAGCCCCATGTACGACAGCGTTGCTAAACAAAGATATTCGTCACACAGCAAACCTGCCAGAACGTCGTGAAAACCCCACTGAAGCGAAGTATGGTGTCATGAACTCGGGCCATACACAGGCCACCCAACTGTCGCTTCACATCTAATCTATCAAACACATGCGGGACACGAAGCAGCAAGCGATTAGGTGGTTTGCGAAAAGACCTGTCCCTTCTAACGAAACTTTTGGAACAAGAACGTTACACCTGGCGGTCCGTTGAGTTTGTCCGTCCTGGGAGCACGATGGCAAACTATTGATAACGTACTACTCGAACGATCCACGGAAGACACTTCATAGATAACAGTGGTCAAGAATGACACTTTTTAAACATTCTTCGTGCAGACTGGTCAGGTTTAGCAGCCGTACAGGAGGGTTGTTCGTACGTCGCACACTTGGTCACTGAAAGAAACACAGGGATCATGTTGGCGACCAACGCAACGGCATATCGCCCACACTAATGGCAGTTCCACGTTACTTTCTCTATAACGGTGTAACGAAGCACAGTTATCTTTCAGATAGTGCAAGCTCCTAAAGGCATCCCAAGCAAGTGATATTCGAACCGCTGAACGCATCATTTTTTTCACCATAAAATTAAGTTATGCACAAAAGAATATTGATTAACGTTAAGTGTGCTGTTGTTAACACTGAGTAAATTTCATTGACAGAAGTCTTGTGGTGAAAAATCCGTATATCTGTATTTCGGGCGGTGACCGGATTCAATTAATAACACATCCTTCTATGGAATTCATTCGAAACACTATTCGCTTTAAATTCTGGACAAATACAGAGGGCGACCATGTTAGTCAATACCAATAGCTGCGTAGTGAAATGATTTAATTATTAAATGTAACACCATGACGATATTTAATTAGGTCAGATTACATATGAACTATTTCGGAAACTTTCAGGATGAGTGACTTTGAAGATCACCATAATGAAACTGCCTCTGCTCGGGCTCGTCGATGATGTCATAATGTTGTTTGCAATGGACTCCGAAAATCGGCTATCGAGGTGACTATATTTAGTATTGACTTCTGGATCCCAACTGAAGCGGATGGAATCATCACAATCGAAGGATTGGTCACAACTGCGTGTGAGGGACAGCCTCGAGAGAACCGCAGTGGGTAAACTCATAAAATGGGTCCACCAAAGGTGAACAAAGACGCTCAACATAAATATCTCAAAAACGTACATGTAGCGAACAGAAAAATAACACTTCGTAATGCATTGATACTTCAACATACAGGACACTCAGTGGATGAGAAATTTGTTTACGATGCCGAGGTGTCCATAGCGAGGAAGGGACTGAAACCTGTAATTTATCAACAGAAATGCTCACTACTCATTACTTGTAAGTAGCCTGAAATATTCACAGTTGTGTCAAATCGCTACCCAATCGTGGAGAATGCGGTGCAACCTGGCTGACAGAGCACGGAATTATTGAAAGAATAAAAAACCAACAATAAATACTTTACGATGTTCAAAAAAAGAAGCCTACCATTCGTAGGAGAAGTGTGGCCACGTCCTAATAAGTCAAGACTGATCGGGAAGTCCTCATCAATCTGCCGCTTTCAACCGTAGATCTGTTTAAAGCATAAGAAAACCAGCCGTAGATTTTTCTACTCAAAATTGGGTAGTAAGTTCGACTTAGATGTGCCAACTGTGGTCCACTTGTTTTACAGCGTCGCTTTACCACTCTATCTGCAAAAATTGTAATTTTCCGATCTTCGACTAATCTGTGAATAACCCTTCACCGTTGTTTCGAACTATGGGTTGCAAGTACCGCTGAATCCACGGAGAACTTCCAGACTTGCAGCCGGCAAGCCTACATGCCATAACATAATTACATGGTCACCCCTATTTTTCGCAATATCTTTCATACTATCAAGTCGTCAACTTCCACTTCTCGTAGAAAGAAAACGTGCACCTACGTGGTCGGATAACGTTCGAAGAGCGCACCAACTTGAATGCGTCATAGTCATCTGGGATGCCTGGATAGTTTTGTCGCACGGTGTAGAAAAGATGGTATAAGCCTACTGGTAGTAACGAAGTGTCACCTGCTACCTCAAAGTGTCTAATCTGTCAGTCTGGGACACAGGAGCTCCTGAATCGACTTTGAACCAAGTGGTCCAGAAATCAATCAGATGATAGTCGGCGCTAACAAGTTCGATGTGCAAGGGGCCGTGCTATATATCCGGAAGATACAACAGTCTCGTTTTCGACGTAGTCAATCAGAAAATACTCATAAGCAGTGACGGTAGATGTGCGGCGTCACTACCGCTGAGAAAAGTAAGTATATACATGTTCATCAGTTCAGACGATTAGTCCCCAAATAATCTTTTGAAAAGAGGAATTAACCCAAATAGCAGTATATGTAAACATATTTGTACAGAGGAAGGAAAGCTATCGTTGTCAAAAGGACATGGCAATTGGTTGAGACCACCAGGAACGATGGGGTCGGTGAGAATGCAGCAGTCGCTGAACCAACCGCTTACTCGGCTGATCGATGCATTTGTTGACGAACGTATTCGGCAGTCAGAGCATGTTCTGTTCCTAGAACCTCGCGTTGAATTTGCTTACGTCGCTGCCACAATGGTAGGTTCGACCGAGCGGTGTAGTGAAACTCAAATATGTTTTCGTTTCGACGGCATATACGTTCATACACCGTGCACAAATCCCGAAACTCCAAAAGTGATAACTATAGCAATAAACCAAAAGGAAATGGAAAAACGCCATATTTTATAAAAAATAAAGATTAGCACAAAATGTGAGGAACGAATTAAAAGAGGTTACATGATTGTTCACTTACGGTAAATAATTATCCAAATTCACTCAATCGTTTATAAACTGTGTACAAATCAGTTACATTGATGGCAGAATTATGGAGTGTAATAGGGCGCACGGCAGAGGACGTCATCAAGATAAACCTGTCATGTAGTACCAAAGGAGCCACACTAACCCGTTCCCGATGACAACAGAATATCACCACTTGATGGGACAAACTGTGTATGTAAACCAAGCTGAGTGATAACAGGGCCGGCTATCGACAGGAAGACCACGAACTACTCCACTGCCGATAACCCCAGCTGTTCTCGTTGTTCAGATTTGGAAAATCTGACAGTATCCAACTCACAAGTGACTTACTATGCCAAAAAGCAACAAATGTCTCGTGCAAGTTCAAAATGAAGTGGACATGCAAAGATGTGCAAATTTAGAGCAATTAGACAGAAGCCTTGAAAGAGCCTAACATTAAAACCTCCGACAAGTGCAATAATCGAAATCGTAACAGTAGCCAAAGCTGATGCTCACGACACCATCGATAACAGACATCAAGGAAATTAGACAAAAAATCGTGTGAAAGTAACAGTGGAAAAGATATCAAAAAATGGATTCATGTTAACGTCTATACTCCGATACTCAATTGACCAATAGGTCGGTATACCTACACAGTAACTTTCGTGCACCATGCCTCAGAAGAAAATAACTGAGATTATATTTCCCCATAAGTGAACATAGCAAGAGAAATCTGAAAAAATATCGAAGGAAAGTTGTCAGGACTGGAGACCTGGTAACACAAATTCTACTTCCTACGGTTGGTCAGTGGTGACGTCAAACAGGCCTGAACGGTTACGTACAAAGTGAGTTGAGTAAATGAGACGCAGCCACAGTTCTGAATAGGACAGCGCTTTGCGTGCCACGATGAGTGGATGCTCGACAGCACAACTGTCAACTCGACCCCAAAACTGAGGTTGCTTGATTGGAATCCACTAACTGGTTAATTGAGCCAAATGACAGTCTCCGAGCATCCGGAAGAGTCCAATATTGTTAGGAGTGAGTACTGTAACATTAACCAGTAAACAAAGATGGCAATGCGTCGAAATAAAACGAGGTGAACGAAGTAAAAAGATAAACGAAAACACTCAGTAGCAAATGGGTCAGATGAAAATGACACAAACAACAGTCAAGAGTGCGAGATAACGCATACAAAGGCAGATAGCAACCTGCTAGAACAACGAAGATATTAGGGGGCTTACAAGGATCGGCTACTTTGTGGATGAACGTTAACAATGGATTATACCTAACAACCTGATGCGTTTAATCACACCTTGAACATCAGCGTCACGGATACGCCGTACATGAATGAAAAATTCCCTTGATATTTTCAATCCATGTACCCCTGTCCTGATCAAGTCATCTCATCCTCCATTGATATGGTGGGCTTTTACGGTCATTACGAATCTCTGGTTGAGCTTTCCAATTCAAATGGTGTTTGTAAAGTAAAACCAAAACCAAGTGAACGCGCATTGTACGTTTTTAGACCGCAGCTAACCACTGCCTTTCTTCCTTGCGTTGCAGGGTCGGCGGCTTGTGCAGTCTCTGAAGAAGAGGGTCCAGCTGAGGACAAACTAGCTTATTAACCCTTCCTTAATCTTGTAGTTGTGTTACATCTTTTCGATAAACGGTTACTGACGAACTCTCGTTCTTCCACTCAATGGGTACACTACATGTTTCAACACATGCGTCGGTTACCTTATGACGAATCCTTCGTTGACCTTCCCAATCCAAAACATGCCTATTACGCATACCCTGGTGACCTTCCAGATCTCGACAATGTGTACTCCGTTTGTGCACCGACCTGGCGGCCCAGGCCATCAATATGCAGACGCCTACCGGCTCGTTCCTATTCCCTGTTTCAACCGTGTTGTCTTCTATTGAGTGGTCCATACGTAGTTAAATCACACGCGTGCACAATCCGGAGATACTGAGATGCCGGCTTCAAATTCGCTTGTTAGCCCTAATCGAAGGTTTCGTGTTGCTTGTATCCCTGGACCTGCGAAACCTATTTGTTGTTGTACTCCCAGTGAACGTGAATAACCAAGGTTTGGTGTAACACTTATTTCACTGATTATGTTGTGAATAGTACCATAGGAATCGAATCAACTTGTTCCGATCTTTGCGATCCAATATGCCTGCGCGTCACTCGGCGTTCTAAGGTTAACGTTGTTGTTTTGATTGCACCTAACCGTTTTATCGCTTACAGTCAGATTCTGTTGCAACGTACCACCAATTCAAGGGATTTGACAAACAGTTCCAATTTTCAATTATGAGAACCAGAAAACAATTGCATGCACAAGGCAATAGAGGGAGAAAAAAGTAGAAAAAGTACTAATGGTCACTGAAGACTTCTAGTGAATAAAATCACGAAAGTTGAACTATGTCAACGTCAACATGAAGAAAATGTCCGGATTTGATTCAATAATTCGTACACAAAATCAATCGGAGTTGAATCGCTTTCAAAAATTCCAACATACTAAAAGGAAGAGGAACGCCGCAACGTTTAACAATAACGAGAAATTACTAGGATGATTTTGAACAGCAAAATATATCCGGAAGAGAATCTTTATTCGAAAGAATAACTTCATAGACGATATCACCGACAGAAGCGAAGTAACAGCAGTTAGCGAACACCAAAAGGCAAAGCAGCATTGCCAATACAAACGAGCAAAGGCAAGTAAAAAGGACACAAGTGTCACGTGTATTGTAACTTATATTAACAAGCGACGTGTCCACTCAACAGCAGTGCGTACTTTATACTGAACGTGCTTAACAAACATATATCCCAACCGTAAGCCATAAAGCCATCAGCGAACTGTGTTCAAAATACAACAAAGGAAACTTATCATGCACGAAACTAAAGCAGTGGAACAGTGATAAACACTCAAAAATGAAAGCTCAAATATTACCTCTAAACTAGGGCACTGTGATAACAACAGTAAGCTGGTTAATAATGAGTCACATCATGCGCTTGAAAACGATCGAAGAATGATCCCGAACTGACTATCACGTAGCCTGAGCGACTCTCAAGCGCGACCTTAACGAAAGATTCGTAAATATGAAGTCTCAGTTGCCGCGCATTCATTGTACGACGCTGTGGGGAACGTCATCCAAGTCCTCAATTTGCATCTGAAGTAGCAACTGAATAGTTCGATTGAAACCATCACCGTCAATTTAGCCATTTTAGTTGGAAATGACCAAGTCCCTTGACTTTCGTGGCAGACAACCTTAGTTAATTGTAGCAGCTAACCTTCTTCGTTAACCATGATATGTAATAAGGGAAAATACGAAAGCTGGCAACTATAAATAGCGGTAATGGCAGTAAATTTTCTGCAAACCAGTTCAAGTACTACCAATCTCATCTGACAGTGTACATCGTAAAGCTGTGGGGGTCATAGATATCACAGGGCGATACCGCACGTCCACCTTAGGCAACATGAGACGTTCTACGAACGATCAGTTGGACACCTGGACTTCCATTGACTCGAAATAAGCCTTGAAATTCAACCATCAAAAAATGGATTCGGATCTACGTTCGTGTTTCCGGAAGATAGACAGAAGTTACTTTGAAATAGAATAAAAAGGTTTATGCACAATGGGTCGTATATCGGTTCGCCGCGGTACACAAACTACATAGGGCGCCAACCGATGGTAGTCGCAGCCTGTACACAGTATGATCATACACTACAGTAACAGAAGTCTAGTTGTGAACGTTGAAGTGAACAATCAATCTAGTAGGATGACGCGCAAGATTTGATGTAACCTTGGAACCAGGTTAAATCGTACGCAAGCATGTATCCATTTATACAAAATGCGAACAATGTGAAGAAAATGGTGATAAATGTTTCAGCTACTATTAAACTATTAAAAGTTGTAGGCTATGGTGACAAAGATATCATGATACGTGACGTCAAGAGTTTTGCTGGTTTTATCTGCCAACACATGTACGAAACCTTACGCAGCGTGTGTAATGAAAACGTTTCCATTCAGGCAGGATCACTGACAAACAGTCGAGGTATGGTCGATGTAGATTGCACACTACTCATAACTGACCGCACATTTCGAGTTCAGACAGAATTTCTAGTTAAACACTTTCTGAATGAAAAAGACTCAGATTTTCCTCCTGCCACATCCCTCAGTAGCGCATGCATCATTGCTACGAACTCCAGCCAACGTTCCCATAAGGAAATCATGTTGATCAATGTATCACCGAGTATATATTAGACACGACCACATTAACGTTAACAGTAATCCCTCCGGAAGAAATCTCTATTCAGGAAACACTTTTGAAGTGCGGAAAGAAAGAAACCTTCCGGAACCATACAAGAGACATCAGTTGAGGTCTGAAACACAGAAGACAAACAGCAAGACAAGCATAAGGCAAAACCAGCCTTAATACGCAGTGACTTCATGGCACACGACTAAAGAGCATAAGTATGCTCATAAAATAACATTCACAGATCATCCTGGAAAAATAAAATCCTATCAACACACCACAAGGGAATGTACTGTAGGACTCGTTCCACGGTAGTTTGGTTTCCAGAGCTGCACCAAGCCAATGCTCGGTAGACAGTCACTGCGGCATATGGTCTTCATGCATCACCTCTTACAAATATGAAGATGAAGTTAAAGCTTTCGTTTTGAAATTTGAACACCCGGAATAGTTGACTGCTGTGATGCAGATGCAATAGGAATTAAAGAGCATTCCATCAGGATGAAAAATTAGCAAGCGATGATGGACCAAAAGTTTACAGCTTCTTAGAATAGTAAATTAATGAATGGTATCATTTGAGGTAAAATCTCCTTCCTCGTGTTTCAGTACTTAACTTGTTCTTGATCTTATACAAAACAATTATTACAGTGCAGTTTTTCTAGGTGATAGTCCCTGAGTTCGAAGCACTGTCACCTGACTTTCACCAAACATGGGTAGCTTGAGAGCACCCTAACTCAGGTGTAATCATACCACTTAACAGCGGAAAATACGGGTTGGTTTAAAACCGACCAGACTGTTTTCTCTTTTCTCTGTAACTTTCAACAGCAATTAACTGTTATGCTCAGTTATTTTTATCATTATAATGCATCTTGATGAACGACCTTCCACAAATGCACAATGATGACGCAATCGTTACAAGCTGCAGCTTAGAGTCACTGGACGGTAATCTTTGTTTAATAGGAACTAAAACAATTCAAGATACAAAGAACAGCCCTGATAAGATCTTAACACCAAATGATTGCAATGCTATATTGACGACTCTGGAAGAAGAAAAAACAGTGTCTTGTACACCGTGTCACATCCAATAAATTTCGCGGGATTAAATGCATTCCATCCCACGAAACAAAGCCCCACGGAAGAAACAATTCTATCTTTCCCAGAAAGTAGAGAAAGAGGTGTGTAAACTACCAGTCAATCTTTAAAATAGTGCTCAGTTGTTTGACTATCTGAGAAAATCAAGCAAATTATTAACGAACAAGAAAAAGCAGACTAAGACTTCTGAAACTGACCTGTGTAGGACGCTTGACTGGCTGTACTGCTGCCTCTTTGAACAACTGGACAACCAAATCCGGCCGATCGGCGGGAAACAAGGTTTCTAGACAACGCACGATTTGTTTATTTCTACACAGTAAAAACATATTAAAAGAAAAGTTCGACTTTGCTCATCATCCGCTGAATAACAAGATATGAAACATCAACTCGTAAAAACCGTCAACGACTTGGATCATATACATGCAGTCATTATCTGCCGAATTCAACCTGAGCGTCCGTTAGCAATACCGTGAAAACACAATACTACGAATGGAGTTTAGTAAAAGTTAGCATTAGCCTTTACCATCACAAGGTGGCTAAGGTGATTAGTGGTACTGTCAAGTCATCTGACTCTGAATAGGGTCAGTCGAACTAACCGTGGTTCAAGCCCCCAGTTTAACTTCCTCGAGATCAAGTCAGGGTAAACTACGTTCAGCACATACAAACCTAATGAAAAATAAGAATATCCTTTTGGTGTAACAGATAAACGACACTCGAGTTTTGCTCATTAATGATAGTTCAGACCGGAATTAGAACTATTGGCCGTGATTATGCGCGCGTGATCACTGCAAAAATTGTCTCATATCACAGTGGCCAACCAGCCACTAAGTATGGACAGTACCAAAGCAGTAGAGGAGGAGTCATAGACACATGGTTGCGTAGACAAACAATCCAGAGAGTTATTGGTCACACTGACGAATAAAATCAACAAACCATGCTAAGTAAAATCCTTCGAAGGAAAATAACAACCCGACCGACAAACTTCGAACGATCGTGTGCGCGAATGACGGTAAAACTTGTTTAACGTGTCCATAGCTCACCTGAATTGGAATGCACTTCGGACCAACTTTTCCACATACGGAAAAGACACAGGAATCAAAGGCTGTGCAAGAGGGGTGAGTCGTACAATTGCCGCATCAACCTTGGGAACCGGAAGAAAAGCTGTACCAGGGATGTCCTTCAAGTACTTGACCTAAACAAGCGGATAAAATCATAGCAGTGAACAAGCGTGGTTTCACAGCCCAAACTTTCGGCTGTTCGATAGTGCGAACGGAAGTTTGGAAAATGGACTCTAGCGTACTCACGAAAGCCAACGAATGGGTATTGACAAACTGTCACTTGTAGGCTATGAGTCATGTTTTCTGATGGAAATCAGAAAAACGACGCATGTTCAAAACATCTGCATTGGCTCCAATGAATAAAAGTTGGGAAGAGGATTTCGAATAGCCAATCTTTCCAAGTATCAAGGGCGAACGCAAATAGTATGCGTTATATCGTTTATAAACCCATTTGAATAATTACAAGTGAAAATGAACACCGAAAACCAAGCGACAGTATTGTAGAATATTCGCACCCATGCGGACAAGCACAGTGTTCAAATTACTCACTTCGTTTGATATTGCGTAGAGGAAAAGAATACGCAAAATAACGGCCTGGTTGAAACGAATTGATCATGTTTTTACTAGGCGATCAGCCTTATAGCGTTGACATCCATTTAGGCGACCTCGTGATATTTTGGGGCTTGAAGGTTGCCTACAATTGGGTTATTCGTAACGCTAGCTGAAACCGCCTATTTAGTACAATCCCAGAAAGATAGCTGAACAAACTTAGATCACCGGACGTTCATTCCGAAAATAGAGTAGGGGGTTATGGTCAACTGTCTCGAGGAGCAGTGTCCGCCAAAAGTGTCCCATACCTCCTTTCCTGACCGGATTTGTCACGGATGACATTCTAGAGGTTGTGGTTGGAGAATCCAAAGAACTCGAACATGAAATTTCTTCCGGGATACTTAGTTGATCGACACGATGACTCAATACTAAAGGCACGCGGACCATGTCGAATAAGATGTCATTGGGCTGATAATTATGAAATGTACTTCACTCCGCCAAAGTGCGAAGTGCTGCTTCAAGATTGTGGCGTTCCTGCACTTAACGGGCTAGTTATATTTGAACACTGTCGCCTCCGTCGACTTGCTCACATAAAGTAGAATAATCACATGAGCAATGACGTCGTTCGCCAGATATTATTTCCAAAGACCCGGTCAAATGATCACCCTATAAAAACGCACAGACCGCAGTGAGTGAGTCACATAGTCCATATGTCAGCCAAGCATCTACCGCAACCTGCTCTAGTCACCGTAATCACCAACAGTTGAATAGAACCATAAGGTGGGCAGACAACAAAAAGGTTACAAAATATGAAGACCTCCACTGTTCTGATGAGCAGTGTGGGTTGGTGTCGCCTACACGACTGGGGAATATGTGATCACTCAAATTACCGGTTAGAAACACTATCCGACGTGCCAGTGTCCCGCATTCGGTGGCACGGCTGCATCAATATGGACGTCAATTCTTCTAATTAGGCTCATTTGCTCGTTTTTTGTTCCTTTCTCTCTTGGCCCAATACTTCTTAAATGTTGTTACGCTGGTATGGCGAGCAGTGGCTCGAACCACAATGCCACTCCTGGTTAGGCAAATGGTACGACAAACAAGTACGCAGAAACACTAAAACAAAACCTACCTCACAGTAGGCTTGGGCCATAATGGACAGGCGAGATCGTTGTTTACTCCATACATCAGCGCATAAACGTTCGGCGACCTCTTTCTGAAAGGTCAAAATCATGGGAACCCGTCCAAGACGCCACAAACCCCTGCGCTCTGCAACATCGTGAAGCCACTGGATAACCAATGGGGTTGAAATGTTGAAAGGAAGATTGCCGATCGCTCTGACCCGAGGAAGTTGAGTGGCCGGTTGCACTAACGAATCGGGCAAGGCAGAACCAGCAGTGTTGGGAGAAAAAGTGGGATGATCGACGGCAGACGTAAAACCCCACGACTCAATCCCACGATTGGCCTCCGGGGGGAAAATGCCGTCGGCGTTAAATTGCAGAATGTCCTGGCAGTCAACAGAAATAAATGATAAACAACTCGGCAAATGTAGATTTGTGATGAATGCCAAGAAAGTGAAACGGATATAAACAGGGTACCTCATATAATTGACTGCAGCCTTTAGATCCTACGAAAATCACTTTTTGATTATCATTAAAGTAAGACTGATTGATGTCACTAATTGCTGTAAAATATGCTTCAAAAGATAAGCTAATAAATGGTATATTGCCGCTGAACACGTTCAACAGCTTACTGAATTAAATCAAACAAAAATCTGATGGTACTGTACCCCGACAAAGATTCTGGAGTTGTCCTCAAGAACCTCGATCACTATACAAAACGGATGAAAACGATTCTGAAAACCCCTACAAAATTCAACGCCAAAACTGATGAACCAACAGTACTAGAGAAACTAATAACGGAAGCCTTAAAAGTGCTACTTAAAACTAACCTTAATAATGAGGAAATCTTTAAATTTCTTAAACTGATTGGTTCTCAGACGCCTCGGCTTTACAACCTACCAAAACTCACAAACTGGACATTCCACTCAGGCCAATTTTGTCGATGTGCAACTCACCTCAGCACAAACTCGCAAAGTGGCTGTTGGAATGGTAGAACCAGTTAGACGGTCGCTAGTCCAAATATTTTTTGAAGGACAGCTTCGAACTGGTTGACGTGTTATCGAAAGTTAACATTAGCGGAAAACTGATGGCCTCGCTGGATATTGAATCACTGTTCACTAATGTGCCCGTAAATGAAACTGTGCGGTTTTTATGTGATTACATAAGCTCTAACAGAATATCGCTTCCTATCCCGCTGTCTGAATTAGAACATCTACTATACCTGTGTACAATGGATGTTCAGTTCCAACTTCAGGAGAGAAGTTTCACACAGATCGATGGAGTGGCTATGGGAAGTCTAGGTCCAATCCTCGCGGACATTTTCGTTGCCCATATAGAAAGCAAAGTGGATCAACATATCGCAGCGAGCGCGGTTTATCAAAGGTATATGAACGACATTATCGTGATCGTCACGTTAATGAAAGAGCTGAATTGTAGTCACGCGAACCTACGATTTACGATGGGGTTAGAAAAGGATAACTGTCTGCCGTTTTTGGATGTACTGATCCAACGCAGAGCTGACGGCACCGTAAGACGCTCGGTCTACCGAAAGTCTACATGGACAGGGCAGTACTTGCGCTACGATAGTTTTGTCCCAGTTCAGCACAAACGGGGTTTAGTAAGGACCTTATTCGATCGAGCTAGGAAAATTTGCACAGCTGATACAATCGACAAAGATTAGAATCGTTTTGAAAACACATTAAAGGCAAACAGTTACTCACGATTCCGAAAACCACAGATCAACAGCCAACCCGTCCATTTGGCCGAACCGAAAGCTGCATCACTTCGACTTCTTTTCAAGGGCGACGATGTCTGTTTACTCTTGAAAAGTCGATTAGTTTCCGCTGTTATACGAGTTTTTATGCGGCTAAAGTAGTTCTCAGTTTTGACACCACTAGAATGCCAACGCCCGCCATCAAGGACCGCCTACCTCACCCCCCTCATATTGTACTGCGTGTACCAATATTCGTGTGGTTGCAGTTTCACCTACATAGGAGTGACGGAGAGGCAGCTGCAAGTCAGGATGGCAGAGCATTTGCCTAAGTGGGTGTGCAACCGCGGCAGCCAACCCGTTGGAATCTGTGCGAATGAGGCCAAAGGTCATTCACACAAGACACCGGCTTCATCCATTGCGCGTCATGTGCTCGAGACAAATCACGAGATTGGCAATCCGTCGGCATTCTCAGTCATCTTCACGCACCGGAATAAACGCTTACTTCACTTTGCCGAGGCAACTTGCTATTAAACGATTGAAAACGCCACTGTGTGCGTGCAGAAGGAACTGCTTATTAGATTAACACTCCCTTAGTAGTACTCGTGGATTTTTTCTTTTTTCACACCTGGACAGGACATTTTTCGTAAGTGACAATTTTACCCACATCTGTAATCTCAATTTCTACAACATGTATTTGATAGGATGCAGCAAAATCAGTTCGGACAGAGATTGTGCAGTGTACCACTACTACCTTATCTTTCCAAGTTCATTTCGCGGGAAGCTTGTTTCTGCCGTAAAATGTTCAACTCCCATTGTTAGATTGTAAGCATGACTCAAAGATTGACAAAAAAGAAGACTACGATGCACCACATACCTGAACGGGTTGTTGTTGAAAAGATCATGGAGTAGTCATGAATGTCCTGCAAGCGTGATCGATTCATCCGTACGGCCTAATTTAATTGCATGCCTACAACTTAACCTATATGTTGCCTGGTATTTGTATTGAATCCGGATAGTCAATACCTGAAACCGACTAACTTTGACTAGAGAATTTACAACGGAAATTCGTTCACTCATGGAAACCCATTCATAAATCATCGCATCTTTCACGTTCACACACACGTTACAGCTAGCCTCCTCCGAAACGAAGCACTGGTTGGAGCTCAATAGTTCATATTTCTGGTAAGACTGGCATTTGAAATCCGATGGCATTTTCATGGAAGTGATCGTGTATACCACTGCACCATTAGTTACACATTCGGCCCAACAGACTTATCTTAAGTCGAAGCTTAGCCGCATATGCTCATACATAATGCCCAGATTTACGCATTAGGAAGTTCGCCGGGCTTAGCATTTAAGTTGAAAACGTTTCATTACAAATGAGGTGTCTGAGAGTATAGACTCAGGTCAAAGTTCAAAAGCGAGAAGAAGTAGCCAATTGGAGTTCGGGCCAAAAGACAAACCCACTCTACATAGTATGCATGCACAGACATCCAGTAAACGTCGCCAACCTCCAGGCTCGAACACCTATGCACTGATGATGTCACCTCGTTTGACGATGGAACGTTTGGAACGTAAATATCAAGCTTGGCGAACACCCGAAAACCTAAATCATCAACGCGAGCTAAGAGTGGCAGCACCGCTATTCCCAACAATCAGAAATACCCAGGTTGCCCGAACGCTTAGAAAGGAAACAGGACAACTGGCTTTCTAACTCTAAGCGATGAGTGTGAAAGCTGCGACGGATTGAGTGATGTTCAATTTATATCACGTAAAACTACTGCTATTTATCATTAATTTGCAACGCGCATGTGAGCTTGGGGTCAGGTCTGAACCTGGAGAACGTTCAGTAGGTAACGTAAGCATCACAGTACCTTTTTCTATTTATAAGAAAAATAAGATTCAATTTCACCTGTTAACGCTCACAGATGTGAACATTATAGTGCGCAGTCTGAAATAGGGATCAAGAGTTAGGTGACACCTCTCCAACAGTTTACTACCAGTTTCATCTATAAAACTGGATGTTTGCACACGTTAATAAGATAACGAAAAGACAATTAACAGAGAACAACAAACCAAAACTCAAGTAACTGGCGACCAAGCACCTGCGAGCGAAGACTCGTGATTCAATGTTGCCGTTTAAAATCAAACTCCGATGAGTGCGAACGAATTCGAGGTCGATTATACAAAGCTACTTCAAGAATGAGTTTAAATACTACATTAATCGAGATCTTCCAAACATGATGATAGCATTCGAGACCTAGAGAGTATAGCACACGACAGATGGGATGCTTCGGCTTGCATTAGTGATTTCCTTAAACAATCCCTCTGGGAAAACAAAAATACAAGAATGGACTGTCGAACCTAAAAACATATTTGTTCGTCAAGTCAAGTAAAGATCATCTAAAACCGCGAACCGTCTGTGTGCACCCAACTACGGCCGTCGGTAATAGCTACTCTGCACTGCGGGTCTAGTTGCGCTCTGTAGTCAAGGTCTACAGGCCCGCTGCGGAGGCAGAGATATGAAATCAGATTTAAATTCTTAGCGGCACAGAGCATCTAGCACAGACGACCGTCTTAAGTCTCTTTTTGAGGACGGTGGAGATACACTCGTTAGAGAACTGTTCATTCAGCACCCAAAGGTTTCTTCATCCCGGAAGAAAACTAAAAATTATTCATTATCCAATACAATCGAATATTATGAGTTCCGTTGTACCTAAGCTACTGGTGTCCGCTATATTCCGTAGGTTATCCGAAAAACGTGATGGGAAGTGTCACAAGGAGTAGGCTGGACTTTACGTAGGCCGTGAATGTATTGACCAAATCTTCCCTCATAGTTCATTGTTCGAGCAAGATCACGTCAATCGGATGGCAAAAGGTAGACGTGCTGCTGGACAGCAGAGTAACCTTGAAATCTGTTGACAGAGCTCATTTCTAGGACTGTTTGTTGAGGGCTGGGATACTCTACAAGTAAGCGCCCATTTCGATAGCACTATACAGTCCGACCTCAAGCAGAGTTCAGGCTTATAGTGGACCGTCGTCCCCATTCCTCAACCCTAACGGAATGTGGCAAAGCTGTATCATCCCTAATTTTCTTTTCAACTTTTTAACCAACGAGGTCTTGTATAAAGCTGTGAATGGTCTCACATATGGTGGAGGGGAAGTCTCTCTGGAAGAAGTATCGCAAACTTAGACAATGTCGGTGATACGTTCGGTGACGATTCACAAATGGTTCAAGGTGTCTCAGGTCATGTCGCGATTGTGTTATCACGAAATAGTATGTTTTATGCCGCCTAAATAGCGGCCTGTGTTTGCACTCATTGTGGATGATGACAGTCTAGGGTCATGTGAAATTTCTGTTGTACGGCAGCTAGAGGCAACGTTGGAAGAGATCATCCAATGTATCACTAAAGCCCAATTTTCTAGCACCTCTGGTGCGCACAGGACACATGTTTCCCGTTTGTGAGTACGACTCGATTGTGGGCACGGTACTGTCCAACGACTGCGAGACCAGACCACTCCGCGTCGAGGATGTTTGTGGCTCTGTTTTCGACAACCGTCACCTATAGACTGTTGTCCGTGTGTGGTGACAGTAGCACGTGAACAATGAAGTACACGTCGGGGACAGTTAACCTTTTCACGGCAAATGATTTGCATCTACAGTTATCGTGGCTCTGATACGTTTGAAGCGTGCCCATCCAACGCCTGATAAATACAGCCTTGTTTGTACCCCTATGAATATGGCTGGAAAACACAGCACGATGAGCAGCCCATAGCATGGTATGGAGAAACTAGCACCAAGGGCGGTTTCTGTTGGCTCTATTCGGCCGCTCGACTAAGGTCCAGAAAATGCTGAATATCGTTGAGTGCAGAGACACTGAGGGATGTGGCTGAAGGCCGAAGTCGGTGGGAGGAGTGTTGTTGTGATCATTGTCATGATTGACTTAGGTTGTTACAATTCACACGTTTTTTCATCGAAATATTCACAAAAAAATAAAAACAAACCCAAAAATTTAGAGCCGTATGTAAAGCTGAAATAGCAGCCTCTTTGTTCAGACTTTTTTACCCCGTCGTAAACCCTTCTAAACATTTTGTTTATTGTTTTCGCCTACTCATCCTTTTTATCGGTGTTTTCAAGCTTACACGATAAAATAAAACCACTCATTCATAACATTAATAATAATAATAATAATAATAATAATAATAATAATAATAATAATAATAATAATAATAGAGCCTTAATTGCAGACCTGCCGGTAAATGTCCATCTTCACACCCATCTCTGAAGCTGCCAAGCGTAACTCTTCCAAACCAGGAATGAAACGGCGATCAATTTCGATAACTGCCAAATGACGGGGTCGACATTCCAAAATAGCTCTGGTCAGTCCACCAGGACCAGGACCGACCTCCAAAACGTAGGCATCACGCAGACTTCCGGCACACTTAATGAACCCATTTATTGAGGCTGGCTGAAGCAGAAAATTCTGTGACAACTGTTTCTGAGCCCGCAACCCATAAATGCGCAACACCTCTCTGAGAGAGGGTAGCGGGGGCAGATGCACAGGCTGAGGAATAGGAACATCAATGATTGGGCAAATTAGAAGTGGCGATACAGCGATAGAAGAGAAGCCTATAAGGAATACGGCACCAACAAGAAGAATGAGATAAACAGCACGTTTGATGAATTCCAAGTAGAACTAACCCATTGATGAGAGTGGACCAACTATGTGCGTGTGCTCAGAGATTTCGATCGAATGTTTCTCGAAGACTGTATGCTAACCACTAAAGTGAACTAATGGTCAATGCAGTGGCTTCAAATCACAAATGCCAGTGGTAAAACCTTAGTCTAAGTGAAAAATATTTACTGACCAAAAACTAAGGAAATTTCTGCTTAGATGGCGAGGCAATACATGCAAAATCCCAACCCAGCGGCTACCACATCAGGTACCCGAGCGCTTTGCCCGACGAGTGCCAGGTCAAAATCATGGTCAATCGTTGACACAGTACAGAGAAATGAAGATAACCACAAATAAATTACGAACTGTGGATAGTCTCAGACGTCCTGAACAATGAATTCGAGACCCGTCCACCCTCTAGCTGAAAACGGACACAATGGAGGAGGGGTTGTCCCCGTTTAACTGAGATGTCAGAGGAACAAGGATAGTTAACTGAACACCACTAAAAGGGCTGCAACTTCTTGTAGATTCCAAGTTAAGTTCTCCCACATCTTGGTTGTCTGTCTGCAAAGTGCAGACATCTTGATGTGGAGTGCCTGAGGTTAGACACGTGTTGTTTTTAAACTAACTAGGGCTCGTTTCCCTACTCTCTCTATTTCTAAACCAACATTGTTCACTTTATTTAGGTTTCGTGGTTCCATGAAACCCGTGCTCCCACACCCGTCATTAATTCGTTATCGGGTATGATGGTGAGCATAGCAGAAATATCGGTAATAACTGTTAAGGCATAGAAGTCAATGGTGATCACGCTATCAGCGACGTTGATGGTTGACCTATCTTAGAGTATTTAAAAGGACGCTAACTGTCTGTTAGAAAGCATACAAATGCCATAAAAAGTAGTCATTCCGGTCCGTATTTACAAGCTCTTATAAAAGTATCCGATCTGACGACTAACAAGTTATTAAAAATAGTCCAGGAGGATGAAACCATAGTGAAGCATAGGGTTGTAAGGTATTATGGAACGATATGACTGGGGCTTCATTTTCGGGATAGAAACCCAGAAAAACTGGTGGTACGATGAACCGTATACCTCCATCAGTACGATAACTGGCAGGACAATAGTCTGAGTGTGTGCCGCTAGAGATTACTAAACCCCACGATCAACACCATATTTCGCTAGGTAAGACCCGTTGAAACCAACATCGCATGGCTTATCAGATTTGACGTTAACCCGTCAGTTCAGTTAGTTTACCTGATTGCGTTTTATGAATAATGGAATGTTTCCTGGATAGAAGACTTTAAAACACACGATGCTTCAGTTCAACGTAACTGTTGAATCAGCTCGACACATTCCAAGCATCAGCAAAGAGAGAGCAGCCGAAGTATTGAAAGTGATGATAAGATCACCTCGTGTATTTTGACAATTCAAGATATGGTATACAGATTGCCAAGAATTATACAGCGCAGTTGGTAGATCAAACAGAAAGCGCTTAGGACTGTAGGTTGTTCAAACCATCCTTCAGCCATCGTCCGCTGCAAGGGCTCCAATGAGTAACAGTTTAATGAAAATTAATGGCAGGAAAAATCAGATCAGAGATCGGTGGTCGTAACGACTTGTTATGATCATTGTGCGCGTTGCAAAGTCGAATGAAGGAAACTGCATAATTCTATGTTCTTTTGTATGGTATCTTAAAAGACGTTACCGGCAGTGGACTCAATCTTATCACCAAATTTAGTGAGAATGCGTAACCAGTCATCGACTGTTAAATCGTGTCCCAAATGTTGCTTCAACAAATCCAGTAGATCACCAGCAGTAACCTTGTCCAAATCCGTGGAAAGAGATAATAACTTGCGGTAAAAGTCCAGGAATGTCGGAAAGTCCATCGGACCCCCTGGTCGTAGTTAAAACAAGATTTATTATATGAAAGTCACGCAGTCTTCTGACCTGAGTACAGTTCGGCAATATCATCTAGCGTTGCAACGCAACCGAGGTATCTTAAGGACAACTGTACATCCTGGAGAGAATTTAAATAACCCCGTGGGTTATGTAAGTTAAAAGCATCACTCAATTCTTGAAAAACTGTGAATGATAAATTAAATTTACATACCTTGAATTCGTGCGTCCGAAAAATAGGTAGTCTAAGTGAGATTTAGTAATTCAGGGAAGTTTCAACACCTACCATGATTGATCGGGTTGATTCTGAAACAGCAACGGATGAAAAGAAATTACGAGGTGATGAACAAACGAGCATTGATTGAAAACGTTACAGCCAACGATACGACTGGAGATAAAAATTCTCATAGACTTTCCAGTCGGCCCCTTTCGAAAAGAAGCACTAGACTCGAGTTTCGCTCTCATTAGAGCTCGTCAGTAGTGCATATCCTTGCCACTGCCGGGACTAGAACTCCGGCCACGCTTTCATGAGGCAACCGTGTTTACCACTGCGCCATTGACCTCACATTAGGCACGACCGAATTATCATATGTGAACGCTCAACCACTTTCGCTTGTGAGTAATGATCAGGTTGCCCGATCGCCTCGAGAGGAGACACAGTTACTGTCTGTTAACTCCAATCGATGACCCCTCGACTAGGACTTCTCTCCAAGTTGAAATCACAGAAATCATTAACTTGTTGAGCGGTATTTTGATTACTGAGTAGTAGGGGATTTTGGTTTTTCATACAGATTGAACATCACCCACAATTGATCGCAGCTGTCGCATTCCCATAGACTTTCCAATAATGGTGACAGAGCCATACAGTACACTAACAAAGCCGAAGAAAAGGAAAGGTAGAAGGCCACAGACACCCAGGTTTCTGAAGAGGGTATTATGCGAGTTGCAGTGTGATGGTGGCCGTTGATCGATCTGAACGAGAGAATAAAGGATACAAACTACAAAACCTACTCAATCCTAACGTACTCGTCGTCTCTTCGCCGACGGTGCACTATGAGTACGCTGGTGACCTACTAATCCGAGGCGGCCAGCGCATTCACGGCCGCACACATCGCAACGCCATATAGTCATGTCACCACGACCTATGGCACCGATGGTTCCTTTGCGTACCGCGCGCTTCCGTTCACGGTCGCACAATTGTTGCTCATTGAATTTTTGGACGCCTGTCCGGATCGTATTCCTCCAAACTATCCTGTTCAAGACTAGGTTTTCTCAAGATCTAAAATCAATATTGCACGGATAAAGTTATCTGGACAACATATCCTGATATTTCTGTTTTTGACCATCAGGATTTGCTTACCTGATTTCAGTTGTCCATACAGAAGCTGCTTCGGAATACGGTCATCGCCCATCCGACGGACGTGACCCAGCCAACGAAGCTGATTTAGCATCAACATGGCTTCCATCCCGTTCATGTCCGCTCGCCGCAATACCTCAGTGTTCGGAACCATGTCCGACCACCGAATACCCAAGATGCGTCTTAGACATTGCAAATGAAAGCGGCTAAGATAGCGCACGTTCCGCTGATACAATGTCCACGTTTCACTGCCATACAGCAGTATAGACAGCACCATTGAGCGGTAGACACAGAGCTTAGTGGCCATCTTCAGGCTGTGGTTCTTCCAGACACGTCTTTCAAGACGTCCGAAAGCAGCACTAGCTTTCGCCACACGAGCTCGTAACTCGTGGTCCGCGGACAAATCTGTCGACAGACCGCTACCTGATCAGCGGAAGTCTACACAGCCATCAACAATGTCTCCATTGACGCGGATTCTAGGTGCAAACACAGCACCTCCGCCCGGAGAAGGCTGAAAGAAAGAAAATGTCTTACCTGTGTTGATATCCAATCCAAACTTGGATGCCGCGGTCGCGAAAGCCGTGGTCAGTCGCTGTAGTTCGTCCTCGCTGTGTGCGAATAGCGCACTGTCATCTGCGAACAGAAGCATGCGCATCGCTGAAGTACGTAGCCAGCTTGAATCGCCGAAACGTTCAATGTTCAGCAGGCGTTCATCCGCGCAGTACTCGACCTCAACGCCGTCCTCCGAGTCCTGAAGAGCAAGTGACAGCATTGAAGTCAAATGTAAACTAAATAAGGTTCAGGTTAGAACAAAACCCTGCTTCACGCCAGTGTGCCTTTGCCCTCAAGCCCACATGCAACAATCTAATCAGATTGACAAAACCAATCAGACATTCAGACTCACTAAGTGCCGTCCACAGGGCCTAACGACAAACGCAGTCAAAGGCCTTGGTGAAATCCACGAAGAGAGCATACAGCGGGCTGGTTGCGTTCGTGACACTTTTCCAGGATCTGCCGAGCAGTGAACACTGCTGACCGTACTGCGACTCGTCCACACTCGTCACATTGCTCCTCAGAAAAAATGATCTCCAAAAGTACCACAGTGAGTCAGTTTAGTAGGATTCTTAGAAACAGCTTAGCAGAATAATGCCCTGCTAGCAGACAGTGCATTGTTTATTACCCTTACCTTTAAACAACGGTACGATCAGGGCATCCTTGAACTCTTGTGGACTATTTCCTGCTCCCAGATGGAGTGGGCCAACTGGAGCTAAGCACGCTCCAAAACCGGTATGCAATTTTTCAAACATTCCCCCTGACAATTCATCCTCATCTGCAGCCTTTTCGTTTCGCAGCTGTTCAATAGTCCTTTGTACTACTGTCAAAGCCGGGGCGACAAGTGAAGTTCCGACAGCTTGTTGCGGCAGGCTATTTACCCAATCAATGGTAACAGGACGGTTTAGTAGGCTGCCAAAGTGTATTGCTGTCTATGATGAGGAGGATTGCGCAGCACTCTCATGATGTCCTCTGGCTGGGTGCACGAACAGCCGGTGTCCATGTCAACCAGTGCTTTAGTGGACTGGATCGATGGACCGAAAATCGCCTTGAGCGAATCGTAGAACTCCTTGTGTTGTCTGGCGATCAGCGTAGCCCTGTATCAGCTTACTTATTCCACAAGCCGTTCTTTATTCCGCCAAGATGTTCAGTGAATTACAAACAAATACCTCGGAATGTCTCTTTTGTTTTTATGAGAAACATTGTATAGCAAACAAGCTCGTTTTCAGTGATTCATCATCAGGCTAAATACATCACATTTATATCACAAATTTTACAGGGGAATCATTAAAGGGGTAAACGGGGAACGGGTGGTTAATGAGGTCAGTCAGTTCAATGTCACGCTGCAATCAAGTACCCACTTGAACCGTGGGTCTTGACAGGCTAACAGGGTGTGGGGTTGGCCATGGCAGATCCAAAGCCTGAACAAAACGTTTCTGGGCGCACAGGGGTGGGTTGTACAGGCGAATTCCAATAGCTTCAGCTGTGGACAGAATCCTACGCCTCACTGCCCTCGACTGGGTGGCTTTAACTCGGTAGATTGGACGAAATGCGTCCGTCACATTGACAGTGATTCGAATCCACCAGGTGCGATAGTATGGCACTGTTGACAGATTTCGTTATTCCACTGTTGAGCCAAGCTGGGTAGTGTTCCCGGACCCGTTCAGATAAGCGTCTGGTCGTGCGGCCAACATAACTGGTTCCACAGGAACAAGTGAATGAGTATACACAAAACGAGGCTGCAGAAACAGGCACTTCATCTTTTAGGCGTGGGCACAAAACGGATTGGACGTAAACTGGACACGTACTCAATTGAATGGATTGCCACACATTCTCGGAATCAGTTAATACAAAACGTTGTGCAGACGAGCGGCAACGGCACACTGAAAAGCAGTCTTCGTCTCGCAGTTGTCCAATCGTTTGACACCCAACTTCTGCCGTTGTCCGGATGATCTACAATAAACAGGCTTAAAAATATGGGCAAACAAGTTAATATGGGCAAGCCTATGATCTGTGCTACATTCAGCACCGCGCATCACTCGCGTGATACGCACTTCACTAATGTCGCGCTGCCGCACAATCACGTAGTCAAGCAAATGGTGATGACCACTTCGTGGGTGAGGTCCACGTCGTGATGTCGCTCGCATCCAGCTGGAATCGGGTGTTCGTGATAGCCAGCTCGTGAGTAGCACACAGGTGGAGCAGACGATCACCGTTCTCATTGACTGAACCAATGCCGTAGGGTCCGAGGACTCCCGGCCAAGCTACCGAGTCACGCCCAACTCGAGCGTTCAAGTCACCCAGAACAAACAGTCGGTCACACATCCGTGCCGGGTGGATTGTAACGGACAGCTCATCATCTTTTGTATCACTAGTGTGACATAGTTGAACCATAAACACTAACAAACGTGATACGCTTATCTCGACCGAGTCGCAGCCGTACGGACATGATTGGAGGGTTGACGCCGTATTGGTTCGCCTATCATCAAAGCATTGGTGTGATCAGCGACTGCGAAACAGACACCGCGCTCCCGAGCACCGTCTGCCGGGTAACCTATCCAGTAGAAGGTGTAACGGCTCATATGAGCATATGCTTCTCGTAGCTCTTCCTCTTGCAAGCCTTGTCTCACGCAAGACTGCTGCATCAATGCCGTCGCGGCTCAGTTCCATGGTAATAGTTGTTGTTCGGCATCCTGGTCGTCCGGTGCTACATTGTTCCAGGAGCATGCGCACATGCCACGTCCCAACAGACAGCAACTTGCGCCCTGAGCTTGTTAGGTTGGACGTCGTGTTACTGAAACTTGTCTGACCGACGTCCGTCCTATAATTTACGGTGGATGGTTTGGCAGTAGCATATTTTCGCTTATCTACTTTGCCGGGAACTGCAGATAGGGTGACCCGGTTTGTTATTCAACGGCACCTGATTTATGTTGTATCAGCATGGTTAATATGGGCTTGGGATACTACCAAGGCACTCAGATATAGACGGGAGAACGACTACCGCCCTCAACCAAAGCCTTCTCACTTGCTAAGAAATATATAAAATACCACACATTCTACCTTGTTTCGCAAAACAGTGTTCGCACTTATTTCAGTGACACGTATCCTGAAGGTATAATCAGGGTGGCACAGTCCTTTGCTATAGCAAACCATACATATGGACGTATACATATTAAAATACAGAACTTCTTTATATATATATATATATATATAATATATATATCAGGTAAAAAATATACGTCACTATATATAA
>LOND01028999.1:25738-41016 GCA_014220965.1 Paragonimus kellicotti
AACATCCACTTTATCCACTGCACATAGCTGGCTATAGTACAAGATGTCTGTTCGTGAAATTATACTATGTGCACACACAGTCTTGCGAGCGATGAGTGTAACCATGCTGGTATATCTACACTCATGATATACCCTGTCATTCTATGAGATATTTCATGAACATGCAGGCAATTCTCAATACAGGTGTCATATTCTATCAACATCTGGCGAAGCCTGTAATCCTCCTAATTGTGTAGATGCATCCCGCTATTTGCAGACGCAAACGTGATGTCAAACTGATGAACCGAAACCTATGCTCCAGTCAGGATGCCCTAAGCTGTTCAGGCTACATCACAGATTGCGTCAATATTCTCTGCTCAATTTACATCTCACCATCAGGTGTTTGTGAACAAATTCATGTTCACATTCGATCTGAACGCCCTCCAACACACGGGTCAACGCAAAACCAAACAAGAAAAGAAATAGTAGGTAACCCTGTCCTAATCCATTTCAAGAAATGATGGTCGACTATCAACTATCATTAGATCTAATCGAGTCACCTATCTGACACGACACTGTTATGGAGATACTAACTTTTCAAAATTACAGGGTCGCGTTAAAAAGTGACACTGATAGTCAACAGAAGTGTAAGTATATTTCTAACCTTTAACATGGCATCATAAACAATAACATTTCAGTAACTAAAAATAAATGAACAAATATCTCCTTGAACGATCTGATAAACACGGAATACAAATTGAGATGATTGCCAATTAGAGCACCAATTTGAAGGGTCCAAGCTCCTGGCATTGATTTATAGTTCGATCGGTGGAGTACAAGCCGTGTGAGAGTATAAGATCCTTGTCGTTGATTAGAATTCTACAGAGGCCTATATCTTTAACAACGTCCTTATGCTGTTCGCTAGTGAAACAACAACTTGAATCTACATATTTTAACCATATTCTAAATGGTTTATCACTTGCGTAAATTTTAAAAAACAAGTTTTCAAGTGAAAGAATACATTAAAACCATTTGTTTTTTTTATTTTAGTTGATGGTTCAATTAAAGCGTGAAGAACTTTTGATACACCCGCTATGTTCAGCCTACTTGCAAATGAAGTGGTATGTCAACCAGCTGCTAATGTTTTAGTGGTTGATGAGTCAAATCCTTAACTCACATCCTTTGAAAACCTTGGGTCGATATACTCATTAATAGTCAAAAAATGATCTGGTAGGTATTATTATCTTACCTTTGATGAGCGCATTGCGTGAACAGCAACTTGTTCCATTCGCAGTGCTCAGAATTACCCAACCAAAAAAGACGCGTATGGTCATACTGTAGCGAGAAGGCGTCCAATAAAGCACAATCTTTATTGTCCAACACGATAGTTACCACGCTACGCATGCGCTCGCGTTTATGAGTCATCATCCAGTCCACAACACGTCCAGGTTTCCGTTCACGCGTCGTGTGCACTTCTGCCCGGTTTACGTGTGTGATCGGCGCCTTCTACCGGGGGTTTTCGCCTGCCACTCCTCGCCCGTTAGTCCGATCTTGTTGAGCGATAGCTCGTCCGGTCGCTCGTGTTGTCCGCAATCTATCCACTGTGGGCTTTGACCGTATTCCGCGACCGTGTCGAGATATTCCTTTGAGTGTTGGAATAACGGCGCCCCCGATCAGGTCATCCATCCTATTTTGCCTGCCATGTACATATACATTATTATAAGTATGGATCACGTCATCTTGGGTGAGTAAAGTGCAGCATCACGTACTTTGGAGTTCGTCAGGAGCATGACACTTGTGGATAAATTTTCCTAAAAGCGTAAGCTAGGGATAACTGATGATTGTTGTAAGTACATAACAGTCGCTGTCCCCGATTGTACTTCATGCTCGTTACCAATACGATGGCACTTTTGATAAAAATTCGCCATCCACTGGGAAACAAAATTTGTCTTGCATAAAACGCCACACCACCCCGTGAAAGCATGTAAGCAAATAGAGCGTACAGTGATACAGTCTGGTTCCTTTTACAGATGTACGAGATCCCAACAATAAGAAACCGAACTCTCTTTAGTTAAAATTGTTTATTCTTTTTCTTAAAACCTAGTTAAACCTGTTTCTTTCGAAGGACTCTCAATCATCTTTAGAACACCTCCTCAGCTAGCATTTCTTTCTCATAACGTCTTCTGTAGGATATATTAAGGCTTAGGAGGAAACGAAGCTTATCACTTCGGATGGAAAATTTCTAATTAAATTATCTGATAAGACAAAAGTTTGTGTCGTGATTTTGTGTTAATAATGGTTTACAGTGAATCGGATTTCTTTTTCTGAAGCTAATATTAAAGTTCTAATTGACTTGTGTTCTAGTACTTCATCAAATTATCAAGCATGTCTGTAACTCACAAGGCAAAGGCTTGGCTGATGACGGACAATCAGTTCAAGTAAACATTGTTCGGTATTTCTAAGCTTTTCCATAATTTCTGGAAATCTGTACCAAATAGAAGAAAATATTAACTGTATAGTTCCTTTTATGAAAATTAACGTTTGTTCATAATTAATGGCAATTCAGTGTACTACTAAGTGTGTATTTCGAGTGAGTATGGAAACTTTCACGGCTGTAGCTTATTACCTCATCTGGTGGAGCATTTGTCCGTTTAGATATGCTGTTCCCGTCTCTGGTTTGAGTTCGGCCAAAACCGAAATACTCAACGGTTGGTTCCCTTTTAATATAAACATCTATTATACTACGTCAGTAATACAATTTCAATGCTCTTTGTTGGCACTAGTGGATTCCAGCTTGTACTGATAGAAGAATCCTGCTTGGAAAGTCAGTCCTCTGAATCAGTTGACGTATTCCAACTGACATAGTGGGAGGGATGGGTAACAGAGTCTAAGTGTAAAAGTTTTGAGCTTCCTGTGAAGTTTCGTAGTTCAGTTGGTAAAGCATTTGCGGCGTCGAGGCACGTTGTTTCTGTCGCCGGTTCGAGTCCGGTACACTTTCAGATTTTCTGCAATTAGGTCACTTTGGAATTCGTGTTGTTTAACTGGGAAGAATAGGAAGGAACTTTATTGACGCGCTCGTTTATTGGTCGTATGAAAACGGTACTGTTCATATAGTAATTCACCGCTACTACGTTTACTTAACTTAATTACATTCATTTGGACAAGAAACCGATGAACGTATGGAAAATCAACAGAAGATTGTTACTCATCTACCAACCAATTCGTCTGACATACCGTTTGTGCATAGCAATGACTTTGGAAGCTATGTAATTCTTCGATTGTAACGACAGTGTTGTGAAGTAGATACCATGGTGATCGGGTAGAATTTTTGCTCCCGCTGTGAGCAGGTATTCGATCACTTCTGCGTTCTTGTACATGGCAGCGAAATGAAGTGCAGTTGACTGAAACCGAAGACAGACCTTCTGTTTGTAATACATGGTATTAGTGGCTATTAAGAAAAGGTATATAGTGATGTGCTGCATTTGTGGCAGCCGGGGTTAGATATCCGCATTACCGCTCAGCTTCATTTCCCAGAAAGATTACATTCTTAATACATAATGGTAAGTCAAAACCTTGATTTTTTGATTCACCAAATAAGTATGCATTTATGAGTATATCTATAATGATTAGTTCTGTACATAGACGTTAATTCTTCGACAATTAGAACGTGATAAGTGATATAAGACTTTGAATGAATCCGTATACAGGTTTCCAGTGACGGATGTAAAGTTTAGTACGAGACAGACTATGAATGATTAAATCAGTGTGTGAATATAACCCTGTGCCTCGTTCGCATGATACCAGACAGGTTGTCTAGTTAGAGTTGCTTAGCACTTTGACTTGTCCTGGTCAGAGGCGCAAATTGCTCCTAACAGATGCCCATTCGCTTGTTAATTTATTTATAGAATAGAAGTTCACAGATATCACTCATCTTGAAATGTAGTCTTACCTAGCTTGTTGACGGATTAATTGCTCTCTTGATAGTGGATGAATGGAGCCATTATAGGCTGGCAGACGTCAATCGATCTGCTAGATTGCAATCGCGTTGAGACAGCCTAGGCGTGGAAACACTTACTTACGGTGTGCTACTCAATGAAGAAAAATAACATTCTCACTGAAACATTAGTTGCCTATCACATAATGGGCGGTATTGATCATAATACTAAGAGCACAACCAGTGCTTTACTATCCTGACTTCGAAAGAAGGACACATAAGATTGTAATAATTCTCGCTTGACGTGTATTGAAACGCATTACTCAGGAGAAGCTTCACGGACTATACCGGATTATGGTCACCAACGTTTCCTGTCGAAGTGTACAACTCTGACAAACAGGCAACAGGCGACCTTTAAAGATCGGACTAAGACATGCGTCGTTAACGAGGGAGACGCCTTCCATTTGCTAAATTTGAACGCGGTTGCAATCAGAAGCAAACAGTTGTCGATCGCGTCATCTCCGGGACAGAAAATTTAATTACGCTGTCTAGTTGATTGTAACGAATGAATTATTCTGAAGAAGTTCAGATATTAAGTCTCGGTATGACTTGTTGTAGCTATCAACTTGTGGACACGGGGATTACGGTTCACTCGTTTTTCCTACATAAAGTTTGTAGCCTGAACAATACGAATGCACATGAGTATAATTTGGTTTTGCACTAAAACCTAAACAGACTAAATGTCTCTGGGGCGGATAAGGCACACAATAGTGTTTTTAAGTACGCTTACATCGAGTCCCTTTAGAGATACACGTTTGCTCGAGAGGTGGGATCAGAGCTGTTGTCCAGTTTGTTATCGATTAACCGGAAATGAACAACAGGGTACAGTGTAACTGTAAGTAATACGATTGATTTTTCTGATAGAAAAATTATGTAGAACGTAGTTTTGCTTTCTATTCCACTAAGGAGCACAAGGGGGCATCAGGTAACGCCACTTATTTTGATATTGGGCGAATTAACTTTCCAGGATACGACAATAATACTAGCCTGCTTGATACCTGTGATTTAGCCCATGGAAGCGGATAGATAGTATTTATGATCCCGCTTAGGGTCATTGCTAGTGGAGCATCGACCCACCGTGATTGTAGCACCACGTTAACACTACGCAATCAGTTCAATAAACTGCCGACTGACATCGATCTCGACAGTAACATTTTGTAAAACATGGTAGCGGAACATGGAACGATTACGCATTGTCTTATTTGTCCTGTGTGTCCTTTGTTGGGCATAATTTTGCATTCGTAAATTTGCTTTTTGAGTGACCGAATACCATGCACTTCACAAGGGACGCGATAAGTAATTAGCTACAACCATTAAGTTACTTTGGTAGTTCCAGTTCTCGTAACTATCTGGATGGCGAATTCATACAGTTTTTACCAAATTGCTGCTGCCTTACAATAGGCGCTGTTTACCTAGCTTAGCGCAACCAGTTAATTCAGACTAATTAATCTTGAGATCATGGTTTTCGTAAAAAGTTCATTCCAGTACAATTCGTTACAGGATAAGTCTTTCCGACCTACGTCAGCCCATGTTAACTGTGCTCTGTCCTAAGTCAACCCGAAATAACTAAGTAATGTGACAACCGGATGAACGAAGTTGAGCTAGAAAAGTGAGTAAATCGGCTTTCGGCGCACATTCTTTGTAGTTAGCAAGTGATCCTCCATCATGCCGAGTCGAATCAGTTCGGGCAGGTTAGCTACATGTTTGACTCTAGGTACGATAAATCTCAGGTGCACAGTACGTGTCAACGTGAACCACACGTTTTGAAAGTCATGGGGTTTATCGGTTGGCGCCCGAACAAATACCTAAGCAAGTTACCTAACCACGGGAACAAACTCATTTGTAAACTTTATCAACAATTCACATGCCGTAACACGCTATACTTTAGTGTGTACACTGAAGTGGCTTTAGACAACACAAACTAAGATCTAGGCATCCAAAAATGTTCAACTTTTTGAAGTTGCGTATGAAAAACTGGTACCGGACGGTACACTAAAATGTTAGAGTTGACATAAGCTCCTGATGGGCTTAAAATGCATCCGACATCAACTATTGGTTTTGCAGTGGATAATGACACACACTACACACTAATCAACCACTACTAAGCAAAACGTTCATTCGCTTCGGGTGGTTGTTCTGTTCATTGTTCAGGTGGTCGGTATTCAATTAAAATGTCGTTTCGGTTTCGAGAATCCATCCGTACGGTTTTTTTGACATACACAAGCGGCGCTTCGGTGAAATATTTCTCACCATATGCGTTCAAACCCGTTGACGTTTGAGTACAGTTTGATGCATTCACTAAATTCCTAAATGAAAGTTTTTACTTTGCAGGTCTACTGAAGAGTTCCGGTGATTTTCTAGTGACTTCCTGCCCTTAGTTGGACGGACTAAACATACTACACGGTGCTGTCATCTCCACAAGCAGCTGACTGTCTTTAATTGTTCTTCTGGTTCATTCGCCTATCAAGTGACAAGACAGTATAACAGCGTGGGCATTCAGTTCGAGTTTGTTCGCCCTTTTGTCATTCGAAACACGATGGAATTCCCCACACTTGGATTGCAAATCTTATTCCATAATAATGGCTCTCGACAAGCAGTCATTTTTTACGATATGTCTCACGTCCGGTGTACTCACGACGTTGATCTTCCGGCCTAGTGAACCCGTTCGTTTGATCCAACGAGAGGGACGTTTCGTTCCAGTGATTACATATCCGTTAACTTTTTACTGTGATCAAGATGAGTCTGACAATATCCGATGACTGTACTTCTCTGGTCTCGGGTGCCACAACCCACGATTTTGGATGCTGACTATTCTGGTCATCACCTTTCTGACGACTGACATTGCTAACCTATCACGACGATTGATGCCAAATCCTCTTTCATCTGGAAAACTAGGTTCACTGATTCCGAAGATCATATGGTCTGGAACTGCGGGGCATGCAGTGACGTGTCTAGTTGGAGAACTTGACGACATATTTAGAGCTTGCGTGGTTCTAACGCTTATTTTGCAGAACTGTTCGACCGTAGATCTTTGTTAAGTCCTTTTGTTATAACTCCTGTTCCCTCAAACAGCGAGCATACTCTCTCTCGGGACTGTCGAGATTGACATCATCAGTTCATGATCAGTCCTCGCAACTGTTCTAGAATCAAATGATATAAGTCTGGGAAACTGGTTATCCGTAAATGGCCATGATACCCAATCCTCAATTTTTCCTCTAGCTGGAAAAAGCTCGCCGGCGAACTGAATTTAGTGAAAAGGTATATTTTTCACTCACATGGTTGTACACAAGGCTCCGTGACACTAGTCCAAAACCGTCACACTTAAATATACCCATCAGCGAGTGCAGCGGATGTAAGACTGCGTGTCGAGAGCCATTATTATGGAATAAGATTTGCAATCCAAGTGTGGGGAATTTCATCGTGTTTCGAATGACAAAAGGGCGAACAAACTCGAACGACGTCTTGTCACTTGATAGGCGAATGAACCAGAAGAACAATTAAAGACAGTCAGCTGCTTGTGGAGATGACAGCACCGTGTAGTATGTTTAGTCCGTCCAACTAAATGCAGGAAAAACATTATTTCAAATACGTAGTGCGCAAGAAAAAAAAAAATTAAAAGATTAGAAGGCCTATAGAATGTAGATGAATCAAAACGCCAAAATTGCGTAAAAATTCCCAGCGTAGTCATGAAAATACTGTGTAGCGAACAAGCTCGTTTTCAGTGATTCATCATCAGGCTAAATACATCACATTTATATCACAAATTTTACAGGGGAATCATTAAAGGGGTAAACGGGGAACGGGTGGTTATTGAGGTCAGTCAATTCATTGTTGCGCTGCAATCAAGCACCCACTTGAACCGTGGGTCTTGACAGGCTAACAGGGTGTGGGGTTGGCCAAGGCAGATCCAAAGTCCTGAACAAAACGTTTCTGGACGCACAGGGTGGGTTATACAGGCGAATTCCAATAGCTTCTGCTGTTGACAGAATCCAATCCCTCGACACCTAAATTTGACCTAACTAGTAACTCGTCTCAAGAGCAATGATAAAGAAAGGGAGGATGGTGAATTAAATTCCGGTAGCAGTCCAATACTTCTTCGAGGAAGTAGAATTAAACAAGATACAGGAGAGACCGTAACCATTGCATAGTTTTTCATCGTTCATATATACGGCGTATGGAAGCACGAAAGGAAACTTATGGTCAAAAACTTCCACCGAAAGGAGTGAGACCGTTGTTCAGGGCGACGATTTGTTTGGTCTTCAATCAACCAGCCGGTTAAAAGTTTAGTTGGGTGACAAACTTTATACAGAAACTCCGCGCATTTAATGTCTTTTACTCTCATATTCTGCCTCAGACTACGGTTACAACACACTGGCATGACGATAGCGTTTGGCCTAATTTTTCAAAAGTTGCTGACTAGTTCAAATTGATTTGCAAAATTCGCTCTGTTTGTTCGTAAGCTTGAGCACGAAATCGAAACCTTTGATGATTTACACGGGGCTGCCTGGGTCGCAAGATAGTAGTAGGAAGGTTGTTGCTGGATCTCGACAACCCGACAGAAACAATGGAAAATTCGGAAAGTTGTATCAAATAGGTGTCATTAAAGCAGTTGAAAACATCGTATGTCACCAATTTCAACACAAGAGTTTAAGACACACTGTCTGATTTTTTCCAGATGAAACCAATAAGTATGTCTATTTGGTAGTTCCATGAGTTTCCTGGTTGAGAGAACTATTTGAGTGGGGCACGGAAAAGCAGATCAATTTTCATCACAAAATATATATCATTCACTCGACTGCATTTAACTACAACACTTTTCCAGACATTAAAACTAGTGTGCACACAATAGCCCGGTTCTTATGGTGAATGTTCCATTAAGCATACCGTATAGGCGAACGGAGCGAAATCGATTACAGTCACCAGAGCAAATTGTGTTGGTGTGCTACGTGTTATTGGAGAGACAACTGATGCCAGCATGAAAACTAGTAACGCAAATAAACTTACACCGTTGTGGTTGGTTTCATTCAGGAGACTGGGATTAATGCCGAGTATTAACGCGCACGTAGCGGGATTTCCTGACATGGCAGCATAATGCAATGTAGTGTTACCTTGTCGACATCTATGAGGAAAAGTTGGACGATTGTTACAATATGAATGGATATTATACCGTAATTTATGAAGAATATATTGTTAAAACTGGATGCTCACTTTAAGCGTCCTGTCTCAGTTTCGTATACGATCAAAAACAGCAGGCTAATACTGTACGATTGATGTGTGGGTAGAATTTGCCACGTTTTTGAACGTGTATGCTACAGCCCGTTTATAAACAAGCAATTAAGCAGCATTTAAAAAAATAAAATGAAAGAAAGTCAAAATCTCAAAATGCATACTCTGTTGCTACTATGGTAGTAGCAAATGTACAGGTAGCTCTTTTAAACATCGACATCTTGTTTGAAGTTTCAAGTCACATTAGCCTTTTCGACCCTGAGAAGTGCGCCGAACGCTGTCGTCGAATCAGGTTGGTGCCGTGACATTTGGGCATGCCCTTTAGTACCATTTCCTGTTATTTGCAACTGTGACGTCGAGCATCATGTTAGCCTGTTACCTGACACATTTCTGGATCGACTTCAAGACTTTGGATTGCAACTGGCGCTCAGTCTTTACTATACAAAAGGCTTTGCACTAATATCGCCAATCATAGATAACGTTAGCTTGGTTTGCCCGGTAATTGATTGTACCGCACACAGACTTTGTGGTCCGGAGCATCCTGAACAAGAAAAATGAAGAAACAACACGGCAAATTTTGTAGGTTAAGCTATCATGACGGCACTGAATTAATTAGCTCACACTGTCACTTCCATCAGAAGATGACGGAATTCTTTAGGTAGTCTGGTGGATTTCCGATATCACGTGAACACAAACTTTGTGATACACGGTTCAATGTTAGAGGAATGATAGAAAGCACTTCGTATGGTTTGATTCATTTTTTCACTAAAGAAGTCTACATCGCCAAACCACTTAACACTACAATCCTTTCAAAGATTAATACCGAATATTGTAATGATTTCCCGTCATTGATTGAATCACGAATCAAGTTTCATGAGGCTGGGCATTAAAACACTGTATCGCTGATACAAGGAGCCACATAAGCGTTCAAGGTTCATTAACGGGTGAATGGTATTTTGAGATAGATGTGATCACGAATACTGTCATAGAAAAGGCCGGTGCCTGGTCGGTGCCTTGCCTGCACATAGCTCGCATAGATCAGACATCTCGAGTGCATGACTCATACCGTCCACAGGCTACACTGAAATGATCACACACCTCGTGTTTAATCTAAATTATGGATAAAACATGTACTTCCATGTACTTTTGCCCACTGTTTGGTAGCCGACTGCTTCCGGAAAGGTCATTCGTGACGTGGTTGGTCCACAAAATTTACTCAGTCGACTTGGTTGATCTGCGCTTGTCTCTTAAGAAACAACCATCTTCACCCTGTAGTTATGAACAGTGCATACACAACTGTTCCCAAAACTGGATGATTTATTGTGATGAAATGCACCGACGAAGTACGAGAAGACTGCAGGTCAACGCTATAACGGAGAGCTTTTATATATTCATTCAAGATGCAGAAAAGCGGGAACTGAGTGCTTTAAGTCCCTGGGATTACGTTATCCAGTTCGTTGGGGTGTTTTCTTTCGCAAAGTTACCACAGAAACGCTAGCAAACCTGGAACTGAGTGGACTATCCATGGCTCACCTTGTCTGCAAGCCAGGTCTTGGAAGAAAAACGTCATATTTGTAGTATATGTTAACAGTAGTAGCCTCAATAAACCTTAAAAGACTATTACTTTCGTTTGATATTGCTATACTTACAATAGCAGGAATTACTTGCATTCTGCAGGCGAAACATTTGGATACAGTACTTATATGTCAGAAGGTCATAACTGCTGTTCACTGCCTGAATTATGCATGGTGGTTCAAAATCATCTTTCAACCAAGACTGGACAATTTGGTAACAGACGAGTTGAAAAATCCTGCAGAACCTACATGATTTTTTGCATATTGAAGCAGGTTAAGCCTAGAACATACAGGCCGAAGTGTAAATTAAGGATGTTCCGTCAACAACAGCAGTGCACAGCGAGGTTGGTAAGCCGTATCATAGCATCAGTTTTGGTCACTGGACGTATCAAAAACCGAACTTCTGCTTGTGTTTCTATCTGTGACGGAAAACGGAAGCACCAAAAGGTTTTGGGTTGCTAACCATTTATCTCGTTAACATACCTGCGCTGGATGCAACCCTTTGACTGAAAAAGTTCCAACACGCGATTCTGGCCGTATTGCGCGGCCAAATGCACAGGAAGACGACCTAATTGATCGACCAGGAACTGGGCACGTTTCCCTTCATCGACTTCCAACATTTGAGCACAAATGTTCAAACGTCCGAATCGCGCAGCCGAATGCAGTGGGGTACTGCGTTCTGAATCTCTGATCAGCAAGCTGCCTTGGTTGTGCAGACCATATTTGATGGCCACTCGTAAACCAAGTCTGGCTGCCACATGCATGTAGGTGCATCCCCATTTGTCCGGCTGATTTAAAAGCAGACGGAATTTTCCGCTCTGAAGAATAGAAATAATCTTGAGTCGAAACAAGTAAGTGATATCATTCCGAGAAAGTGATTGAAAGTTTTTACACAAGAATTAGGTTCAAACTTTTGACAAACCTAGTGTGTATACTAAAACGACGTGTGACTTACAGTTGACGAGGCTGCTTTAAATCACCGCACAAATTAAAGTTTCTCTTTTTTGCTGAGTTAAATAAGACTGATGGCTGTTTTTTATATTTTTTTTATTGGTTTGTCTGTACCACTTTTTGCCATATTTCCCGAATTGAATTATCGACGACTGAGATTTCTTCATTGAAATGAGAAAATTAGGATACAGAACTGAATACTTTTCCGAAACAAAAGCAAGTAGTGTGTGGAAACGTTTTGCATCAATATATGTGTGGACACAATCAACCCAAATCAATTTAGGGGTTTAGAAATCTAAAAACATCGTTCCCAATGAACCATTTTATAGGATAGCTGTATGACAAAAGGTATAATACTAATGCAAGTCGAATGTCTTGGAACGGTCGCACAAGTGTAGCCGGCGTGAATTCAGAAATAAGGGTTTTTGGAATGAAAGAGTACAGATCGATCTGACGATGATCGATCTCAAGACGAATCAAATGGCGAATGAAGAATGAGAGTTATTTATTTCGTTGACACTGAACAGAACATCAGCCATTGTATCTGTCAGTTTTCCTATAGTTCCGGAGGTATTTACGATGATAGAACAATGAGGATGTCTGAAACCGGAACCAGGTAGTGTGTACCGAAGTGGTGTTTGTATAATGGTTGTTGATGCGTCCGCGGTTGCGGCGAGTTGTACCGTTGGATCGTATTTCGTAGGCAGGCGGTCTGAAGTCAACAATACTTTGATGCGACCAAAGAATTGCTGACATTCTTTGACCACTCCCACTTGACATCCTTAATGAGCAAACGGTTCATTGGCGTTCGGATTCGATGAATTTCCGGGAGGAAGGAACTGTAGTGGCTGACCAACCCCAGGAAAGACCGTAGAGTTGACACATCCGTTGGAGGCGGCATCCTCTGTATGGCTTCTACGTTGGCTGGGTCAGGTCGTCGGCCATCTTTGTCCACAATGAATCCAAGGTATTTGATGCTGGACATTCCAAAGCTGCATTTGTCGGCGCGAAGTCGGAAGCCATATTCACTCAAACGAGTAAGAGTTTGGTCCAGCTTCTGCTCCAGATCCTCTGCATTGTGACCCATGACTATAATGTCGTCTAGGTAGGCAGCCGCACCGGGAATATCCGTGAGCATCGTATCCATCACTTGTTGGAAGATGGCTGGCGCTGTCTTTACGCCGAATGGCAGGCGGTTGAATCGGTAAAGTCCTTTGTGGGAATTGACTGTCAACAATTCTTTGGACTCTTCAGCTACTGGAAATTGCAGATAAACCTCGGCTAGGTCGAACTTTGCGAAACATTTCCCGCCGTTCTGCTTCGCGAAGAGATCCTCAGGTATTGCCAAGGGATGCTGAATCGTCTCGAGCGTCATTTAGACCTGTGGAGTAGTCTGCACAGAGTCGTATTGTTCCATTTGCTTTCTTGGCCACGACGATAGGGGCCGCCCATGCTGAATAGTTCACTGGTTCAATCACTCCAGCTTTTTGAAGACGTTCCAGTTCTTGCTCAACAGTTGCCAGCGCAGCGTAGGGTACTGGACGTTTGGGTCGAAATACTGGCTTCGTTCCAGGACGAAGGGATAAGACTGCCTTCGTTTTAGTGCAGCAACCGAGTTCTTCTGTGAACACACCCGAGTGTCTCTGCTGGAGAGCGTTTGTGAGTTGATGGTGGACTAGTGGAGACGTCGTGAGCGTTTGCAGGGTTTGAGTTCGGTTGCAGATTTGGAGTAATGGTCCGTCAACTAGATGCACTGTGTCGATCCAATCCAATCCAAGGAGGTATAGGCCGGGACTGAGGGTCACGTAGCAGGTACCCTTAATTGATGATCCGTTAAGGGCTGCAGTGCGTGGACTTCGCCAATGATGGACAATCTATCATCAGTAGCGCTTCGAGAAAGTTGGGTTGTTGGACTCATTGCCAACTACGTGCCACGTACGGTCAGATATTAATGTAATGTCAGATGAAATAAGAGCTGTAATCTGACCGACCTGCTGCTGACAGAGACGAAAAATTAATTCCTGCGCGTTAAGTGGTCGTTGATTTCTGTTGTGAAAACGACGTGAGCTCTTGAGAAGCCAGGCTTCTATAGCTCGCGAGAGTGCTGATTGAGCAGTCCCTAATGCTTCTTAAAGCTGCAAGGGCCCTTCTTGTGGCCCAACTGGGAGCAATCGTGTTGTAACTGGATCTACGGCCTACAAGCCAACAGATAACACAATAACGGTTAACGAAACGGCGGACAACGGAACGACGGTTAACAGTAATGAACAACGGATAACGGTAATGAACGACGGAGTATGGACTATACGCGGTCAGTTAGTCTCTTCCCGGCCAACCCATCCACCCGAGGCTACCGCATGAACACGGAGGAAAAGACTGGCCTTTAAACAGAGCTTCGTCGTGTCGTTCAACTGAATACAACCTGTTCACAGGCCCGTTCATATTTTTAGTGTTTGTGAGTGGCAACAAAGCAGTGGCAATATAGTGGACCAGACAAATGTCCAGGTAGTGCAGAACGGGCGTGTAATTGGAATGAAACCACAGTTTTTACGACGGCTGGGGACGATCCTGTAGACCGCAGAGTTACACGACCACGGCAACGGTGAAAGTCACTGACAAGTGTACTTTGCTATTCCTTTTGTCGCATCATATATTCGGGGAACTGGCGAGTTTCCCGAAAAGTGGGTAGCATCGATGCTGTTTGAATGGACAATATCGGACATAATGCCATCCACCGCATTGCCAACACGGTGTGGGAGGTTTCCTTCGGTTGTCGCGTTCCGACGTTGATGCAACCTTGACTGGGACATTTGAAGACACCGTGTGGACGTTTGAGTGACTGTTCTGTTCGATCATAGCAGTGGCATGACTCAGGCTCATCAGGCGCTGGCGTTCGGCACTGATACCTTGCAGGAGGATGTTGAAGCACTGTTTTCTCTTCGTCAGAATCCGTGTTCTGATATCTCCTTCCTTTAGTGATTAGAGTCTACAGGTGACAACCAGATATCTGAACTGATCTTCGGTCATTGCTCGAAGGTGAAACCGTTCATACTCTCGATTGATTGCTCCAACGTAGGTCATCCCGTCATCGTCTGCCAAACTCACGAGCTTCAGGCACCGGTAGCGTATGCTAGACAGCGACGACTGGTTGTCAAGGATTCCGGTTAGCGTCTGGGTCGTTTCGTCGAAGCCGAAATCCCTTGGGTTCTTCGAAAAGATAAAGTTAATTTGCCGTTCGTGTTTTCAGATACCCGGTTTACGGAGTAGCAGCCTTACTTTCCGAACATCGTCAGCTTCTGACGGTTCCGCCTTACTTTCTGAACCAGGTCTCAAACGTAGCGTCAGTCACAGCATCAAAATGAAACTCACTGATTAAGTTGATAAAAGAATTTGCCAAAGGTTTGGAGAATTCGTATGATCTCGCTGTCGCCTGCTGCAAACTCACTTCCCCTGTCAGTGTTTCAATTAGATTTAACTGCGCCTGCTCGAATTGTTTCTGCTGCTGTTGAAGGAGGGTTTGCACTTGCTGAAACGTTAGTAACACCGTGAGTTCT
>LOND01029000.1:2361-23914 GCA_014220965.1 Paragonimus kellicotti
TGTATATGAAAAACAGTAGATTGTTTTTAATGCTCATATGCGGCGCTCATACTCGTTTGGAACACGACCGCCAAGTAGGTAAAATCTGGCCGTACATCCTCCGACTTCTTGTTATGGGTTTATCGGAAATTCGTTGTACTTTTTATCCGATGATATAACTGGTGCCCGTCCATATTTCGTACGATATCTGATCGCCCAACCCACAGGTGTTTCAGTAAACCAGATTGCAACGTACGCCACTACGATGTATGCACTGAAGTGTATGCTCATGATTTTTTAAAGTCCAGTTACCAATTTCACCGGACCGCACCGTTGGCCAGTGGGTGTACATGTGACGCCAGTTTGCCTTACACAACTATCCCCTCCATGCAGACTTACGTGCAGATCTCGTACTCTTTTAATGTGTTTTTTTCTCCTGCCTTTATAGTACGAGAAGGTGTTGTCAGTTTACCATGCATTAGTGGGCTGGGAGGTTTCATGAGCGATTTCCTGTCAAACGAAGTTGACAACACATTAGATTCAGAATTGTGACTAAAGCGAACTCGTTGACCCACATTTCTTTAACTGCCTCATGGACGTTTGCCTACTTTCTGTTGGTTTACATTGAAACCTCCTTGCATATCCCTTAGCTGTATGAAATACTCGTGTTCTACGGTTGAAACGATTTCATCCTCTCCATCGAGCGTTTGTCTGTGTAAATACAGCTAAAAGAATTGTAACCAGTTGGACCAGATAATCTATCTGTTGATCTGCTAATAAAGTGTGATCAACTCTGATCACAGTCTCTGGTGAATCTGCTTTCTCAATGTACTACAGAACGTCATTTTCTTGTCGGATAAAAAACTGCTGGTATCATAAGAAAAGGTATTTCAAAATTTTCACGCTTTACATATACCTTGAAAAAGATATCTGATTGTATTACCGCCTCAGTGAAACACATTGATCCACATCAGTTTGCTTATCATCATTCACATTGCGGTTGCCTATTTACTTCTCCATCCTGTCGTCATTAAGTAAAAAGTGTCGGATATTTCGCCTGTCTCTTCGAGGACATTGCTGTTCTCAACTGTTTTACCAGGACTAAACTTGAAAAGCATGGCTTACAGCCTGAGGTTAATCTGATTCACGATTATTTTACTAATCTGTCTCAATTCACTCACTGTAGCTGTTGTAAACCTTCGGAAGGGTACGCCGGTTCGTCCTCGATATAGTGGTGCGTTTGACAAACAATCGGATTCTTCTTCCCGGTAATTAACACGGAAAATCTCGGTCCCGAAAATACCGCGACTGTCCCCGTAATTTGCTCCCAAGGCAAACCAAAAGACACGCGCAAAAAAAAAACAGTTTTGTTCCGTCCCGAAACGTGTGTGACAAGGCGAAAAATACAAGGTATTTATATAATGCGTAGTGACCTAAAAACATTATCGAATCAGAAAATAGAGGACAGTTACCGAAAAAAATAGTTAGGGTCACTAAGCCACCAATGAGCATAGCGGAATAAAGGTCGGACAGGTAAAAAAATAACCAAGGTTACCTCTCGACCGTTCTGGACAGTTCCGCTCATTCTGATTGGATTAATCGTTTTTCTCGAGCACGGAGGCGGTTTTGGACGGAAAAAAGGACTCTCTAACAGTAGCGATAATGACTTTCGGGGCTCTCTAAGGCTTCGTTGTATCACCACCTTCCCTCATCCATTTAGGTAGTTTTACTGTCTACTCCGAACATCTTCATTCTCATGCTTTGACGATGTTGTATGCCGTGCTGTGCAGTCGAGAGCTTCGCGTCCGTTTCTTTGTGCAAGATGGATTAAATGACTTAATTAATTGATCATAAACCCGGCTCCTGTGACTCAGTCCTTTCTAATGTATTGGCGCCTCAGTTTTACTACTTAAAGGCGGTCGAAATTGAATGTTCAGTGGTGACAATTTCCTGTCAATGATATGGTTGAACCCGCCTTGTTACTGTCAAATTTTGTGGGGTTACATTGAATCATAACATAACCTTTCAGTGTGATTAATATTCGTTACATTCTGCGGGTTAACACTGTGTTCCGTAGTTGAAGTTTTTCCCCATCCCTTCCCGTGTATGGTCCCCGTACTTTTTTCTGGCCTATTATTCACATATTTTGAAGTACTCTGCTGAGCGCAACATCATTTTTGCTGTCATTTCCAGATTTTATACTAAACGGCACGATAATGTTATCCGAAAATTGACCCCACAGTTTGTCTACCCAGGTTATCTGCTCTCTGCTTCCTCTCCTATAGCTTGGCCTCATCTTTTCCATTAGGTCCTCGTTTGGATCTGCATGTGATTCTCTTATTTATTATTTGGCTTGTCCTGACAGCATAAAGTATGTAGTCGTTATTTCTTGAACTACGTGTGCCATTTGCTGAAAGATTTGAACACATTATTGCTGTACCATCACCTGGGGGCAAGTAAAGCGTTTTTTTATTTTTTGCATTCGAATCACCCTCTGTATTCTACGATTTGAGATCGTAGGGCTGGACAACAAGCAGTTGGAAAGGCTCATTTGCTTTCGTTTCTTCCATTTCTTTGTCTGCTCAAGGCCAGACTCGACCTGGAACAGCAAACTGTCGAAGCCGGCAGTACGAGCGAGGCAGTCAATACAATTACCTACACACAGGCAGTCAAACGCAAGATGAAGGCATGGGAGAAACATGTGGAACTTTACCGCGCCGGTCAGAATATTCTCTATCGTGATCGATTCCAGTTTCCCTCCGGATGGTTGGATTCTGAAAATATCCAAGGTGAATGGAGTGCGTTCCAGGATATCCTTCGCAGAAAAGAAACAAGCATTGGAACCCAAGTAAGTCGACATAACTTTTTCACTTTGTGTCACGCGACATTGATTCTGGATTGTGACTGCGTCTCTATATTCATACCATCTAACATCTCCGTTCCAGGTTGCAAGTCTTCAGATGAAGGTAGTTGCCGAGGACAAAGTGGTAGAGAGTAAAACATCCGAACTGTTGACATCGTGGGAAAAAGAAAAACCCGTAGAGGGTGCAATTAAGCCCGAGGAGGCGGTGAATCGGCTGACCATACTCGAAGGCAAATTCAATCGACTTTGTGAGGAACGGGAGAACATTCAACGAGCCAAGGAAGCTCTGGAACTGACGGAATACGGGGTAGCTCTCCTACTGAACAGCGTGTCCAAGTTGCCATCGAAGAGCTTCAGGTTGGTTTACCATTATAATTATATTTTGTTTCGTCGTCCCATAGGCATCGCTTTGCATATGATTCGTGTTATCTCATCACCATCGTTAATGACAGCAGCATTTCAGTGGTCTCTTATTTTTTAGCCCGCCCATACTTCTGTTTACTGTATCGCTACCTTTCGTTGTGCCTCCGGTTCATGTGTTTTGTACATGAGGAACAGTGTTTGTTCATGTGTCCCTGATTCTGTGCTGTTCGAGTAATAAATTTCGCCGGACGGTCTATTTGTAAGACAGAACTGAATGGAGGTAAACGATCGAAAGCGCAGAAAAAGCTTTCGGCATTCATTCGTCTACAACTGGAACGTTGAACCAACGTTCTGACATGTGGGTTCGTTTGTTAGCCTCTAGGAGTGATTTACGAAGGTAGTCAGTAAACTTGTAGTAGAGGAGTTACGAGTACCTACGACGGGCTTGTTCATCAGGCCCGACGTTATCGCGGTTCGTGACGGTGCTGTGGACGACTACCGAAGCCAATTGCCTGGACGGACAAGGTTGTGAAGTACAGGACCGACTCTCATAATGTCGCCATTCAGTCGGCCCTCCATACTATGGCTGTGACGTGGACTCTATTTCTCATTCACCTGTGATCATCACTTTTCGCGGTATCATTTATCCATCTTGCAATGTGATTCTTCGATTGGGACTGCCGTCCTACGCAGTCACTGATTCATTAGTATTAAATGTACCACGTTGATGTGAGTGAACTAGAAAACCGAACTTAATAGGGAAGACTTCATGGTAGAAGATATCACAAATTCTGCACAGTTTTCTATACTCAATAAACTTATGAATAGTTAACCCCCGCGTAACTTCCACAACATTTGACCGCACGCGTTTTTGTTTATTGTTTTGCTGTAGGACCTGAAAAGTGTTTGGATCGAGTTATCCTCGGTATGGGAACAAGTAGAGGCGTTGAAAGAAACCCCGTGGCAATCGGTACAACCTAGAAAACTTCGACAACAATTAGATACAATGGCCAGTCAAATCAAGGAACTTCCGTCCAGACTTAGACAGTACGCCTCATATGAACATATAAAGCGTACTCTACAAACTTATGCCAAGGCTAATGTTTTGGTGATCGAACTCAAATCCGAAGCCCTTAAAGATCGTCACTGGAAAACTCTGATGAAGAAATTAAACGTCAATTGGACTATGTCCGAATTGACTTTGGGCCACGTGTGGGACATTGATCTGCAGAAAAACGATGCTGTCATAAAAGAAGTCTTGTTAGTTGCGCAAGGTGAAAAGGCGTTAGAAGAGTTTCTGAAGCAAGTGACCGAAGAGTGGAAAAATTATACGCTTGATCTGATCAGCTATCAAAACAAGTGTCGCCTTATTCGTGGATGGGATGATCTGTTCACTAAGGTTAAAGAACGAATCAATAGTCTGACAGCAATGAAACTTTCTCCGTATTTCAAGGTGAGTGCCTTTTGATTAGTTAGTTGGACATGTCAGCGTCCTTTTTCGTTCTGTCATATGATAATGAAATGTCTCCTTTGAATTCCGCAGTCTGTGAACCGGGCATGACAACAGTCATGGCATTCTGTTTAAGTGCAGCATTGTCTATTGATTGGCTCTGACCTTTAATTGGAAGCGCTGCTTCGCTTAAAAGTTTCCGCGGGTTGAGATTATTGCGTCCTCCCTTTCACTACGCCCTCAATCGTTTGGCTCAAAACCGAGAAAGACAAGAGACGCGGCAATATCGTTTATTGGAAGAACGAATCAGGACTCTAACTTTATAGGGTGATTACCATACATGGCCGAGATGATGCGAAGCAAATCAAATGAGACGTTCATATATGGCAGTCAGACGCAGAACGAATCACATGCAACGGTCATCTATAGCAGCCAGGGCGTCAGAACTAAATCACGTTACAGGGGACTTCAAAAAGCAAACGCGAGAAAACATAGTCCAGATAGCGCACAGGTGTTCGGCCGTACGGCTACAATCTAGTTGAGTGAAACCATGCCACCAACCACGGTCATACCATCTAAACCATGCCGGTCGATCGATATGGCGTGATGCGTCCTGGCTGCTTCGTTAGGAGGTGCACCTCCTAGCAAAGGACATTATTTGTTTAGTAATGAAGATTCGGGGATTTAGGTTATTTGAAAATTGAACACCCACACTTGATCGCAGCCTTCGCATTCAGATAAGCCTTTCGGCTAGCCCACTTCGAAAGGAAGCACTAGACTCGAGTTTCGCTCTTATTAGAGCTCATCAGTAGTAGTAGGGTTTAATCACTATCAGCATTTTCACACTTGGACCGTACCTATAAGTAATGTGGCTCGGGCTGCTGTCGGTCCCTACAGTAATCCCTTAGGCAATGAAGTAATAAATAGATGCAAGTGAGTGACAGATAACTAGGCTAAAAACGGGGATCCATAAAAAAGAGTCGGTAACCTCAAGGGTGTATTAGTTACGCACGGTTGTTTGATGACACAACACTAGTGTTGTCAAAGAGTCTACTTAACGGCACTCAGATCTTCCAAGTTGACTAAATGCTATCAGCGATCGGTTATGACTCGATTTTCAGCGTTTTACCTTTATCCAACCGTCTCTTCTTCACATTCTCACTTGTTTTTATTTGGATGTGTTATATTCAACAGAATGATGGTCCCCTTTGGTCCATTTGAATAATATAAACACCAGGCATACGTATCTATAGGATATATTGCATGTTATTTGGATAGACCTTGCAGACTCCTACCACAAATTATCTACTTGTCAGTGAGACGCCATACGTTGTATGATGGCATACAGTGTTTTGACATGTAGCGTGGGATCAAAACGGTTTCTCTTCTGTTTGGCAAATGAACCGTGTGTTGTGCAACCTCGAGCATTGTTATCCTAAGGATTGGTTTAACCAGACAGCGCGTTTTCATCTTTTTCAACGTTTATTTGATCAGATAAACTTCTAATCAGGGTTAACTTTTTTGGTCTTGTTCTGATCATTCCATTTGAATTTCTGTGGCAATTAATGTTCCTTTTCTGTCTTTAAAACTTACATGTCATCTGTTTTTCCTCGCAGCAATTCGAAGAGGAAGCACTAGCTTGGGAGGATCGATTGAACCGAATCAACGCCCTGTTTGACATCTGGATCGATGTGCAGCGGCGTTGGGTTTACTTGGATGGAATTTTTGCCGGCTCCACTGATATCAAAGTGCTTCTTCCTCAAGAGTCACAACGGTTTCAGAGCGTGAGCACAGAATTTCTGGGCCTTATGAAAAAAGTGTCTAAGTCTCCGTTAGTGATGGACGTACTAAACATATCCAAAGTTGACCGTCAACTGGAGCGGCTGGCTGATTTGCTTACTAAAATTCAGCGTTCCTTAGGTGAATACCTTGAGCGTCAAAGATCATCGTTTCCCAGGTCAGTTCTGCTAAGCTGAAGATGACTTTTTCATTTTGTGTGGTGGTAAATTTTCAGCAAATTGTTTCACGCATTATAATGGTGTTTTCGACCTATACTTATTTGGGGCGAATTGCTCGCATGGATTCCCCTGATTTGTGCATTGAACATCACCTCTTCCTTTTCTTCTATCTTTGAAAACTAGGATTTGCTTTTTATTCTGTTGTCATGATTATGTCAGTCATGCATCAGGGTCAATTAATCCAGTCGTTTGCCGACACGTGTTCCGGAATGTTCAGGATGCGCGACCACTTGGTCGGCCAATCACGTTGAAATATCTGTGATGGTTATGTCACGTACTTTGCATGCCACGTGAGCGTTTATCGTACCGGGCATTATATACTGAGACCACCAACAGTTGAGTGAAACCACATGGTGGTCAAGCAACAACGTGGTCACGAAATATGAAGACCCTGACTGCTCCATTGAGCAAAGTGAGTAGGTGTCGCCTGCCTGGCTGGGGTCCTCGTGATCACTCAAATCGCTGATTAGAAACGCTATTTGAGATGACAGTGTGCCGCTGTTATTGACATACATACGTTCATACCATTTCTAACTCTTCCGCTTAGTCGTTTATTAATTAACCTCTTTGGGAGCGTTTTCTAGGATATTCCACGTCAGTGTTGAGATGAGCGGATGCTCGTGTCACAGTGCCTTCTGTTCGAGCTCAAAGCCGTTGTGATAATGATGAGGGTCAACCATTGATGCATTGTTGGATATCAGTATTATTATTTGGATATTCCTCTTCCACAAACCCAGCCTGTTTGTTCAAAACCTTCGTATTCGTTTGCGTGTGCATGCATTGTTTTGCGATCTCTGAATTCAACGGTTTCAGAACAACGCATCAATGATTCATGCCTTTGCTTAACTATTGTAAGAAGCCAATTTTGTTCACAATAAGTATCATGCATATTAATACATCAGTTACTTGTCGTCAAAATCAGTGCCGGCCAACAAGGGCCCGGTCCCTAAACCACTTCATTGTTATCTGTCTTGTGTAGCAAATCGTCTCAGTTCTACGGAGTTTGCCATCATTCATACGCAAGCCGTTTACATTATTTGCACTCTCCCCATCACAGGTTCTATTTCGTTGGAGACGAAGATTTGTTGGAAATTATTGGTAACAGCAAAAACGTTCCCCGGCTTCAGAAGCATTTCAAAAAAATGTTTGCTGGCGTCAATTCGATCAAGTTGAATGACGATAGCACGCAGGTTCTCGGATTATGTTCCAAGGAAGGCGAAGAAGTAATTTTCACCAAACCAGTGTCTATTAAGGATAATCCGGTGATCAACGACTGGCTCACTTTACTCGAGCGGGAGATGCGTGTTTCACTGGCCACTTATCTTGGAAAGGCAATCCAGGAATTGCAGGTTCGTCTTGTTTCTTTTGTCGTTCAATCTCACCCAACGTTATTCTGTTTACTTGGGCGTTTATTTATGACAGTGTCTAATCGTAACCGGCATGCTTCTGCCATTTGCTATAGAGCTCGCACCTAATCGTCTGTAACTTTGTTCTTATGTCTAATTCCATCGCCTGTCTTGTTCACGTCGTCCTCTATCCGTTAATTTGGATCGTTCAACGAGAGAATCTCTGTGTTCATGGGGTTGTTACTGACTTTCATTTTCAATGTTTACGTTCTGTACGTGATTCTTGTTTACCGTTCAAACGTCAATCCGCTCTAGAACTGTGTCATGCTTATCACTTGTTAGGTCGTTCAATCTTTCTTGACGCTCATCTCATCACTACATGGAGGAGTTCATTGATTCATACCTCTGTCTGTTATCCGCAGAGTCACGAGTCGTCGTCTAGACTTATCAGTGCACTTTCTGATGTAGGTTTTCGTGTTCTTATTTGCTTACGAAAGTTTTTGAATTTCTAACACAGCATTCCGGAGTTGTGTACGGACCACATAGTGAAGTAAGTGGCCAGATAGATGTTTTGACCAGCATCTTGATACCTGCTGTTATATTGGCAACGTCCCCGTCTTATATGTCACGTCTTTTTCCTGAGTGTACTTGTGGTGTCAGTTTAGCTTTTTTCCCTCGCTTATTTTACTGCAGACATGTACATCTTCCTTCCATTTTGAAGCTTGTTGTTTCCCCCTGCTACCTTGTATGACATGTTGCATCGGCCGCCTTTCTTTTTTTTATCTCGTGAAATACACGTGCCCGTCCATGACACGTTTTGGACACGCTTGCCAGTTGCGGTTGTTTTTCTCGTGGTTGGGTGGCATTTAGGCATTCGTGTGAGCCACTGACATTTTGCTGTTTATAATGATGTTGAGCATGTGTCTCTAGGCGTTGTCGTATGGTCTGTTTTGAAGCTAAAGTTGCTCCCTGTCTGTGGTCGTCTCGCTCCACGATTTGTGCCGGTGGTTCATTCTATTTTTTTTAAATGAACATTAAAGGTATTCCTAGTCGTTTTAAAAAGGTTCACTGATGTGTAGTTACTTTTAGATTAATTCACAAGAAACCCAAATGTGAAAAATCTGGGCTTCTGCTTGCTTGGACTCAGAGTCAGAAACCACATGCGCAAACGCTACGAACGCTTTTCAAGCTGGACTGCAAAACTACTCCAGAAGCTCAGGACTTTCACATTGGTTACCACTGACAACATTATGCTGGTCCAGTCCAGTAATTTCGTTTATCTATGTTGTGGCATACGTATGTTGTATAAATCGTGTTTAGTACTTGATTTGAATTAGTTAGTTAGCGACCCAGCATGCAACCACTTTTTGTTCTTATCATATATCTGAATTTCCCGCTCTGCCAATCTGTGTATGTGTATCAATTTTGATTAACCTGATTCTGATTTTTCATTATCCTTTTTCTGATTTCGTTGTATTGATGTAGAAACTCAGAGCGGCTGGTGACTTAGAAAGGACTGGTTTTATTGAGTGGCTTGATAAATTCCAGGCTCAACTGGTTGTACTAGCTGCTCAAGTGATCTGGTCAGAAGCCGTTGATGCGGCTTTGACTGCTATGGACGGGAAGTCCTCTAAAGGATCTGATAACCCCCTTCAAAAGTGTCTTGCTTCCGTGGAAGGCATGTTGACTGTGCTTGCTGACTCAGTTCTGTACGAGCAGCCACCTGTGAGACGCCATAAGTTGGAACACCTCATCATTGAACATGTACATCAACGTGATGTTATTCGAGCGCTGTTACAGAACAATGTCAGTTCTCCACGTTCGTTCGATTGGCTCAGTCAAATGCGGTTCTACTTCGACCCAAAACAATCTGACCCACTCCGACAGGTCTCCATTCAGATGGCAAACACCAAGTTTCAGTATGGGTTTGAGTATCTGGGCGTAATCGACAGATTGGTTCAAACTCCACTTACAGATCGATGCTATCTGACCCTTACTCAAGCTTTGGAAGCACGACTCGGAGGGTCTCCGTTCGGACCAGCTGGTACCGGTAAGACGGAATCGGTGAAAGCGCTTGGTACTCAACTCGGTAGATTTGTGCTTGTTTTCAACTGTGACGAAACGTTTGATTTCCATGTAAGTTTCTATGGGTGTATTTTTTTATATACTCGTATTGTTTGCATCACGCTTTGGTTCTAGTATTCTGATGAAAATGATATGGTTATAGTCTTAGTTTTTTTCCATGTTTTTTGTTTCCCTCTAATCTGGATTGACAGTTTTTCTTCACTTTACCTCTACTATCCATCATACCTCCGGCGGTTGCGCCAATACGTGAAGTTCAATGTCTGAGTTGTGTATCACAATTTGTCATTCTTCTGGGTTACTTATCGGTAATATTAGCAGCATTTGCCTATGTGAGTAGGCCACACATAGTGTGGCATAACTTGAATGTTTGTTCACTTGAATACCTTTCCGGATCTCAGTAATTTTGACGCTGACCAACATCTCGGCTGTTTAGACCTCTTCTAAGGGGCAACATTTAGGTCGCATTTGACGGCACACGTTGTTCTAACAAATATCTTGTCTCCTACTCTGATTTGTTGTCCTGTTTGAGTGCAGTACCATTGCGCGTGTACTGCTAGTTGTTTTTTATACGGCAATTTCAATTTTAGTCTGGTTGAATCAAGTTCAACTTTAGTCTCGCTCTTATCAGAACTCATCGGCAGTCGACTTCTCTCCGATCGCGACTTGAATTCCGATTCATCTACGTGTGAGACAATTCTGCTGCTCACTGCATCATTTTCGTCACATTAGGCAAGATCTAATTATCACATCTAAACCGTCAGCCAAGCCTGTTTTTAAACATCGCTCGTTGTGGACGAGAACGTGTTAACTGCCCTGCCAACCCCCGACTTTGTCAACTTTCATCCCACCTGCTGAACAATATCTTTGCCTAACAAATTTTGCTGCCTAGAATTTGGTTATAATTTCAGCATGAATTACGTTTGTTTGCATCTTTTGCGTTCAAATGAACAACCTCCCAAGCGTCTGCTTTCAAACTGCAGCTTGCCTAATCGGCTTTTTTTAGTTTTCCCGTACTTTCACTGTTCATCAATGCATACACATTTCCAGCCGTGAGCGATGCTCATGACTGTTGCCGACAGTCACAATCTAGGTGACTGACGATGTTATAGGGATAAATCATCATTCTTACAACTATTGGTACGTCTTTGGGTCTGACACTGTCATATCTATCGTACCACCACCGAGCAGTTTAACTGACCTCATAATTTTCAGCCTGACTGATAATAATCTGCAATCTGTTCGGCAGAGCTATGAAGGGTTTCATAACCCCTAACAATACTATGGTTTTTTTACACCGAACACTACACGATGCGGCGGGCGCGCCGTGAGCATGCGCATACATGTATGCCAGTGTCGTAATTATCCAGATGTCTCATGTCCAAGTATGTGTGACCGAACGATAAATCCCTGTTGTAGCTACTTCGCCGCAACTCTCAGATTTGGGTCATATCAAATATTCTTTTCTATGTTTTTAGCTCATTTTTGGATCCAGACACAAAGACTAATCATCTTCTCAGTCCATAAACTCAACTCCTAAATGTAACTTGTTAATAATCATGCCTTGTTCATATGTCTTGTCACTGCCTATTGGGTCTTGTGTTCTCAACAGGCAATGGGTCGGATATTTGTTGGTCTCTGTCAAGTGGGTGCGTGGGGCTGCTTCGATGAGTTCAATCGCTTAGAAGAACGTATGCTGTCTGCTGTATCGCAGCAAATCCAAAGCATTCAGGAGACGCTTCGCGACATGGCCTGCTCCCTCAAATCCGGTACAAAGGAAACGGTGACGGTCGAACTGTTGGGAAAGCAGGTACATTCTGATTTCTATCACTGACCCCATCCCTTCCTAACACGGCACTTATATAATTTACTCCCTTCCATTTTCTCATTCGTCTAACTATATCACTTCACTTCCACAACATTGCAGTGTTCACGTATATCCAATATTAAATAATGGAATTATAGTGGCTGCTTACTGGTTCATATACTTAGGAGATGGGTATACAGGGAATGAAACTGGAATTCATATCAAGGTTAGGGCACGCTTTCCAATCTAGGTCACTTGTGGCATCAGAAAGGCGTCTCCGTCAAATCTGAGGGGTGTGTATATAAGACAGACGTGAAGGTGGGGTTGTGTGGTTGTGAGACGTGTCCGGACGTAAACTCTCTTACAATAGTTGACCTACATTACCTACATTCAATCCCATTCGCCAGTTAACATCAACGAGTAGGTAGCGATAAAGCGATAAATATTTGGCAGGCAGAGTCCATTGAGTTTATCTGCATAGTCTAAATTCGACCTGTTCGGTTATGTGCTAAGTATGTCAACCAATCCTTTCGTTCTCACATCACAATTTTACCGCATGCACTGCCACACTGCGCGTAACGAGGTCGAGTATGTGACTAACGGTTGTACTCGATATTAGGAATGTGAGAAGCAGTAAGAATGAATTTCCTACTGAAGATCGTGACGACACATTTGTCGACTTATCAGCATAGACAGCAGTACATCAGTGGCTCTCACTGATGCTTTACCGCCGTATAACCATTAAAAATTAACCCCTAAACAATGAGAAAGAAACAAAGGGCGGTGAGGAAGCTTAACTACTAAAAAATAACCACGTCTGTATTCAAACATTCAACATCAAGGTGCCTACACCTTGCAAACAAACAACCGAGCTGTAAGTGAAAGTAAGGCGTCATCAGCAAGACAGCTTCCTTACGGCTTTCACTGCCCCGCATCATTAAGTGCACTCACTTCACAGACAACTCGGCCAAACAACGACAACATTCACTCCACTGAGCTCGATTAGCCGCCATCTCACCTAACGTCTCAAGCCACCGACTCTGGGAGTCGCAAGAGCCCAAGTCCCGGAAACGAGTCCGACCTACAGTAGCCAACTCCTAGGTGAATGACTTCAGTTTTCTGCGCCAGGCCATCGTTCGTCCACCTCGCACCTTACGCCAATTGGCCTCAGCACCGTCAAGGAGTGTTTGGTGTGGCAGATGACCACCTGACATCCTTAGTAAATGACCCAGCCATCCACGTCTGCATAAGTTTGAAGAGTGAACAAAACAATTCGATGGACAGTCATTATCAAATACCCGCTCCCTAACTTCTTCGTTGCTTATCCGTTGGTGCGACGCGTAGTGAACGATCGAAAGCAAACACCAGTGGTCAAATACCTGAAGATGGTTAACGTCTTTATCCTGATCGACCAAGTTTCACGGCCGTAAAACAACACATTCCCGATAGTCGACTTTTGTGTGCGACCGTTAAACTTCAAAGAGATAATTGTCTGTCGCCATAGTTGTCCCAGATTGGCAAATACCAGCCTGGCATTGGAGGCTCGAGCCTCTATTTCGTTCCCTGTATCTCGTCTCCGCGGATGCGACGTCCTGAGCACATAAACCACTGAAGCAAACTCAACATCAACTTTCAAAAGCGGTTTAACATATAATCTTCATAATGGTGAAAGTTTTGCTAGACCACTTCGCACTTTGATGCTGCAAAGCACATTCGGAAATATTTGACGGAACTCGAGATTGCAGTATTCATTATTTGTGCTGTTTGGAAATTGTCAAACCACTGCACCTTGTCACCTACATATTTAAGATCAGTCGGTCTTGCACCAAGTGGGAGGTTCACACCGACATCTTGTGATTATCAGAGACAGTCTCCATTAGTTCGTTATGACAAAGTTGAACAAAAATGACGAAGAATGGACAGCCTTGTTGTACGCCGTTCTTGGTGCTGAAACTGTCAGACAGTTCATTGTAAAGTCTAACCTGAGCTGAAATATGGAAATAAGGCGTTGATAGTATATTTACATAATTGGTAAGTACACACCTGGGTTTTAGCAATACCGAAAGTGTAGACCGATCCAGTGAGTAGAACGTGCCTTCATGGTCAAGAGTAACGACACCTGTTGGCCAACGATATGCTTGATGCTGCTGCAAAAGTTTGCAGAGTGGAGGTATGTTCAATACATTTGTCTTCCAGGACCTTGTCGAGTGTTCAGTTATCCTGTTGCAATGATTTTGGTGCCTAGGCTATCCGTACTTCAGAGTTGATGTTCTGCATTCTAGGCGTTAAGTCTGCGTTTTCCTCCATTGATGACGCTTTTGCTGGAGACTGGTTGGATGTTCCAGGTTGGACACAAGTCGGGTTCGTCTCCGGGGCTCAGCCCTCCGCGTTTCTACATCAATGGGTGGAAAGTTTTTGAGACATGACGTTCAATCTGGTTTAATGGCGTGATTTTTATTTGTCTGAGCTCTCTATGAACTGAGTGCACCGATTGAGACCTTGTGATAAAATTTGTCCTGCGAATACCGTTTTACTCTCGTTTGCGATCCGTTCGCTTGTTCATATTGTGTAGACATCTTGAGGTTGACTTCGTGAGTTTGAACAAAGGGTCTTTATGTTTTAAGCCACGTTTATTCTTTTTTCCTTAACCCAGGGTTAGTTTCATCGTCTCTTCCCATGGTTTTAGGGTGGTAGTACATCCGGGTAAACTGTTGATATAATGCTGTCGCTGATGATAGCTTCAGTTCTGTGTTTATCTAAGCTTCCGCCCAGTATCTCATTCTTCTCAGGTGACTGTTCATCCGGACATGGCTATCTTCATTACCATGAATCCTGACTACGCCGGACGATCCAACTTGCCGGATAACTTGAAAAAGCTGTTCCGTTCTTTGGCGATGACGCAACCAGATCGACAGCTGATTGCGCAGGTTATGCTATACTCGCAGGTACATGTTCATCATCGCCTTGGAATCTAGGTTTACATAACTAACTTAGTTTGTTATTTTTACTGAAATTTGCTTCCTTTGACTACGTGAACATACGCCGGAACAATGCGATATGGTATTTAAAATCACGCCTTTCTTTTTGTCCAGCAACTTTGTTCGCTTTTGTGCTTCCATAATGTTCATTCGTGTGGATTGGTTTATCGAACTTTTGAATAGAGGGATATGTGGTTTGGTGAATCCTTCTCATACCTGTCTTTGTGTATGAACTATTTCGTGAACATCCATGAGAACATCTTCGTTTGTGTGTGCGAGCGTTTTTGTGCACCCACAGCCTGAAGTTGAAAACCGAGTTGCTTGTCTATCACGCTGTCGTACAGCAGTGAAACCTGTACACCGCATCAACAGAGTGTGCAGTGTCCGAGCTGGTTCCATTCGCAATGTTTTGTGCGCATCCTAGGTATTCATTGATCGGGCGTGGTCTCGAACACTGAGGCACTTCAGCTACCAGACACGTACGGGATTGAACCTGTGTTTATGCTCAGCCAACTTTAACTGCCGACAAGCATCCGCAGGATAACTGACAAGCAGATTTCGAACCAAATTTTGTACAGGACGCTAAAAACGTTTTAACAGGATGTCTTAATGCGACACCAGGACGTTATTCAAGTTTTTTGCGATGTAATATCGATCTTATATCCTAGGAGAATGTAGCCTTGAACCGAAACGGTCTGTCTGGAATGCATTAATGGACATTTATACTGAAATTCCTGTCTTACACATTCAGCATCTTTCACGCTAGCTTAGGTCTTACTACCAAGCACTCTACCTTTTTTGTCCAAGAGTTGATGGTTCCTCTTTCATACGGACATCGTCTGGCTAGGCATCATTGACCAGCTGGACTGCACGGACCTCCACCCACGTGTCTCCCGATCCTACTTGATCGAGTTTATACTAAATACGTGGTCTGTGAGTAGAATCCCATTTGGTACAACGTAAGCCACTTGTGACGGTTGTGCGCAGTTGTCCTTTGGCTTCGGTCAGTGTAACAGACTAATCCGGAAACGGATGCCGCCTACCGTAGTCAAAGCGCAAGGTTTATTCATAGCTACTTTAGGGTGTTTTAGAATTCTCAATTTGACTCGCTATGTGTCACTATTCAAGTGGATCTGAACCCAGTATATAATGGTAACAAATGTTTGACGCCTATTCATGTAGGCACTCAGTTGTAGCTTTTTTAGAGCGTTCGTCGATTGGGTTGTGTTTTATGCTGCGTCAGACTTCACCAATACTTGTCTGTCTCATAATTTTCTTACATGAATGTTCTTTTTCCGGGCGTTCTTTAAGCACTTGATAATAAACTCATTCCTTCACTCTCTTAGTGTTCCTTCTGCTCATTAGAGGTCATCTGTTAATAATGGAAAGTAGACAAGCCAGTAAGTCTGTGTTGTTGCAAACTGCACGTTACCATCTATCCCCTTTCGACTATCACACTCATTCCTTTCAAAAAGAGGTTACTGACCATAAACAGTCGATCAAATGAAATGGATAACTGAATTTTACTTTTAATGTAAAAAACAAGAGTAATACAGATATACCACTGTCAGCTGTGTCGAGCCATATCTGAGAATGTCCTTGGACAATTATATTGATGATGTGTGTGAGCCACACGCGATTAACCGTAACAGCATTTGAACCTGATTATAGCCAGCACAAGACAGCTACTGGCTGTTTATCGTTTGTTAGCTTCAGTTGAAGTCCATATTTTATTTGTCGTAAACACACAGTAGTCTTTATCTATCAGATATTCACTGAATCGCAAATGCATGTTTGTGCTTTGTTTATCACATTTTCAATGGAAAAGAGCCTGTCCGCTACCAGGTTTATCCTATATGCGAATGCTTTAATTGTTCCTCACAGGGCTTCCGAACTGCGGAGATCTTGGCTGGCAAGGTTGTGCCATTCTTCCAATTGTGCGACGAACAATTGTCCCCGCAGTCGCACTACGATTTCGGTCTACGAGCACTCAAGTCTGTACTGATCTCTTCCGGCAACGTGAAACGGGAACGCATCCGCAAAATCAAAGATGATATTCTTTCTCGTGGTGAAGAGGTGAATCTCTTGTTCACACTTGCATTCATATCTACGCTTTTGGTTGTCTTACACATCATCTAATTCAGATATGTCCAATGCATCTTGGGCTGCCTGTGCCTTGTCGCCAAGTAAGACGATATCATCGGCATTGTCTCAGCTGATGATTTCGTTTTCCGGAATACTTATCATATCACCGTTGATGATACCATTCAGAACTTCGTAGAAGATAACGAGGCAGTCTTACAACACTCCGCTGTAGACGGCAAGAGGTCTGTCATACGTTTCAATTTTACCCGAGAACTAACTATGTATTATGCCCTTAGAATGGACTCGCACATATCAAACACGTCACTTCTAAACGGATAGTACCTGAGAGCAGCTCTAACAACATCGTCGGTCCCCATAATGCGCAAGAACGCAACATGTGTTTGTTGACATAGCGGCGTTCGGGAAGTTGCAGGAGAGTGAAGATTTATTCAGTCTCTTGCCATCGATCTTCAAACTCTTGGTATGAATTGCGTAGTGGGAGGGACGGTAATAGGTCGGTTGCAATCGAAATCAGGCTTATTCGTCGGTGATTGATGCTCGCGTCGTGTCTGCTTTTTTTAAAAACGAAGATAACCGTCGATTCTCTCTAGAAAGATGACGCTTCTCATTATTCTAAACATTGCTCGAATGTTCAACACATGCTAAATGGATGGCGACACAATGAGAAAAACTGGACTTTGTTGTTGGCCGACCTAGGTCACTTATGTGCCGACTGTCTTCGATCTCTTAAGTGTGAACTGCGGCTCCCTCACCTAATGTGTGATTTCTAGTCGTAAACCTCAACGTGAAACCACTACTGTTGCCAAGCTCTTGTACTTGCTGATGTATTAACACCGTTCTGTGATCAGTTACGATTCAACCATGTGGGAATATCGTAATCTTCAATATTTTTTTGTGTTAAATTCACTTACGTTATCCAGGTTAACGAGACCTCCATTGCCGAACAACTTCCTGAGCAAGAAATTCTCATCCAGTCTGTTATGGAAACCATGGTTCCCAAATTGGTTGCCGAAGATATCCCCTTGCTTTACAGTCTGTTGACGGACGTTTTTCCCGGAGTGGTCTACTCACAATCAGCCATGGTGGGTCTTCGTCGAGAGCTCCGTCGAGTCTGTAAAGAAATGTATTTGGTTTACAACGAATCTGGTCTGTTTGACAAGTCGCCGGAAAATGAGTCAGTTTCAACTTGTACCGGTACCACAGCTGGCAGTTTGTGGGTGCAAAAAGTACTCCAACTGTACCAAATAACATGCATTCATCACGGTCTGATGATGGTCGGACCTTCTGGAAGTGGAAAATCGGCAGCGTGGCGAGTATTGCTCAAGGCACTGGAGCGTCTCGAGGGCGTCGAAGGAGTTGCTCACGTAATCGATCCAAAATCGATTAGTAAAGAATCTCTATATGGTTACCTGGATCCGAATACGCGTGAATGGACTGATGGCTTGTTCACACATATTTTGCGAAAGTAGGTTTTCTATGATTAGCTAAATGCATCGCGTCTAACTGCATGCTCCAGCGTTCTAATAAGCAAGCAGGCGAAATTTCCATGAGAAAATACATTGCATTGTTATTCCACGTTTTTTCTCATATCTATAGTCCTTCACAAATGACCACTGCATTAGGTTCATGAATACTAGGTTGTGGAACTTTTTATTTTGTTTGATAACTATTTCTTTGGTGTTTTCTGTCTAACTCTGCTTACTCATCTCGTTTATGTTTTTTTGTAGGTTAAATGACTACATAACATCTATCTTGTTTGCGATAAACTTTCAGGATTATCGACAGCATTCGCGGCGAATCTCTCAAACGTCAATGGATCATTTTCGATGGGGATGTTGATCCCGAGTGGGTTGAGAACCTAAACTCCGTTTTGGATGACAACCGCCTGCTCACTTTGCCAAACGGTGAACGTTTAGGCATTCCACCAAATGTGCGAATCATGTTTGAAGTCCAGAATCTACGATATGCAACGCTTGCCACTGTGTCACGTTGTGGCATGGTATGGTTCAGCGAAGATGTTATCACTCCGGAGTTGGTTATGGAACATTTCGTACGCCAGCTTCAAAACGTGCCGCTTGATGAGGGTGAAGAAGAGAGTATGGGATTCGGAATAGCTGCTGTTTCATCCGAAGTGGCCGCTACCTCACCTGATCAATTATCGAGCCCTGGATTTCCAGACGCACCTGGACCTCTATCAACCAATGTGCCTATGAGTGCAACCATACAAGTTACAATGGGATGTTGTAAATATGCTCATCCCACATTTCGGCGATGGTGGTTTGGTGTCCCGATGCTTAATGTATGCGAAAGATTTGGATCACATCATGGACTTTATGCCCCTACGTGCGTTGACCAGCATGTTCTCAATGCTCAAACAATGTATCCGAAATATTATGGCCTACAATATGGCACATCCCGATTTTCCCATGTCCTCGGATCAAATGGAATCTTATGTCAGCAAGAGTTTGGTGAATGCCATCATTTGGTCTATGTGTGGCGACGGTCGCTTGTCCACTCGTGAGGACCTTGGCAACTATCTTCGTGAGATCACAACAATCCCATTGCCACCACCAGGATTACCCATCATTGACTATGAGGTCACATTGAACGGGGACTGGCAACCGTGGTCACAGAAAGTGCCAGTGATTGAAGTGGAGACCCATAAGATCACTTCCATGGATGTGGTGGTGCCGACAATGGACACAGTACGCCATGAGGCACTACTGTACCTCTGGCTAGCTGAGCACCGACCCATGATTTTGTGTGGACCGCCGGGATCTGGGAAAACAATGACACTGTTTAGGTGAGACTTTTCCGGGTTGGTTTTGTTTCATTATTTTCCTAATCATGTGTTAGTACTTCTTTCTCTCAAGGCTTATAAACTGTAACTCTTCCTGTTATCCATTGTCCATTTTCATTTATTATGCCAAGGCTTGTTTTCAAACTAATAATCGTTTTCATCATTTTTTTTGTCTTCGACGCTAATTGAATGGTTCTGCCTTATTTCTCTTGCGTAGCCATTGCGACAAACGATATGTTGATAACAACATGAATGAATGCTATGTTTGAGACTGAACACTAAACAGGATCCTTCAAGGTTTTGCACTGCATAAAGTCCAGTTTGACAGCTGGTGTCTTTATCGCCTATCTCTGTAACTCATGATTGTAGCTCTTTTTTGGAAGTAGCATTACGCACACTTTCGTTATTGTTCTAGACTAATCCATTTTTGCGTGGCTGCTCGCCACTGTAAGTCTAAAATTTATTTTAACATTACTGCTCCTAACAAGAGACTTTCCGGAGATCCGCGCGTTCATCAAAAGTTGCAAACAAGATTACTCATCAGTATGCTCCTTTTCAGAAGGCCTTTGATTCTTCAAAGTATTCAGGACAGTTCTAATCAAATCCCATTATTAGTCATGAGTTCATGTTTACTTTAGTGGTTCTGTCAAAGCGAAGTTGTTTTCCTATTTCGTACTCACATCGTTCAGGTTCCTTGAGATTAAATTACTTCCTCAGCTAACGGTAAAAACTCCGCCAAAGTAATAGTATATCCGGTTGGTGCTTTATGTTTGGGCCAGTACTTAGTGTTCAAAACACCACTGATCTCGGTTGTCCTTCCCATCTCGAGTCGATCGATAAAGCCATAATGTTAAAAGGTAATTGTCAGTTGATTGGTCTTGTTGTTAATTACCGCAATCGAAATTGATCTTGCGCTCATCTTCTCGCCTTCTCTTGCGTGTATTCCACTGCCACGAAGTGCGTATTTACGTAAATCTGGATAATCTATGATAGTTTTTATTTGAACTTCGTGCATATTACAACGTAACATTTGAGAGCCAATTTTCTGTGGTTTTTCCATATACTGTTCTGTATCTCGAACACCGATTCTCAATATGTATCTCACTGATTTATGCCTGCCATTTTTCGCCAGTGCCCTACGGAGCTTACCAGATATGGAAGTTGTGGGTCTAAACTTCTCTAGTGCAACAACCCCTGAATTGATGATGAAAACGTTTGATCAATATTGCGAATGTCGAAAAACGCCAAACGGTCTCGTCCTCGCTCCGGTGCAACTGAACAAGTGGCTAGTGTTCTTTTGTGATGAAATCAATCTACCTAACGAAGACAAATACGGTACACAACGCGTGATCAGTTTTCTGCGTCAGATGGTCGAACACGGTGGCTTCTATCGTACATCCGATATGCAAGTGGGTTAAATTCGAGCGCATTCAATTTGTGGGTGCTTGCAATCCGCCTACCGATCCAGGTCGGAAACCCTTATCGCATCGATTTTTGCGCCATGTCCCTGTGGTTTATGTGGATTATCCCGGAAAACTGTCGCTCAAACAGATCTACGGCACCTTTAATCGAGCTATGCTTCGACTACTTCCTGCACTGCGGCCACAAGCCGACGCGTTAACAAACGCGATGGTCGAGTTCTTTTTGCTGTCACAAAAACGCTTTACGCAGGACATGCAACCACATTATATCTACAGTCCGCGTGAGCTGTCTCGTTGGGTGAGAGGGATTCATGAAGCGTTGAAAACCGTTAGACAGTCT